>JAIPRL010003811.1:0-43431 GCA_025469235.1 Pemphigus obesinymphae | reverse complement strand
TATTTTTTGTAAGATGTTTTATTTAATTTTTTATATAATATTCAATATTTAATCTACTGTGCCCAAATCTAATTGGGCACTGTATACAAAGCCCGGGCAATGTTAACTTATTCCAACTTTGCCCTTGAAAATCGGGCATTGTACACAGTGCCCGGTCATTATGCACAATGCCCGGATTTCCTACTTTGCCCGTAACATATATATATAATGAACAATAAAATACTCTAATTTAATGTAATTTAATTTATATTAAATTTAAAATAATTTACTAATAAATATTTAGTATTGGAAAGTAGCTGATTCATATTAATAAACCAATATACAAAATAATTGTATTATTGAATAAAATATAGAACGTGGCGGATATCGGTTACCCGTATAGTCGCATCTCATACAACTATATAGAAAACATGAGGTTTTATTAAGTACCTACTTTGACGTTCGGACGATAATTCGCAGTCCCCGGCCGCGTTTTTCCGCCACGTCCAAATCGATGTAATTTAAAAATTATAACATCTAATATTCCCGACGAATATCCGCAGCGGAAAAACGACGTGTATAGCCGGGTCCTTATAACCTTATGATATAATCAAAACATAAATGTCATGCAACTAATTGTGGCAAATTATTGTCGACTTATTGACTTACACGTCCTAATATATTACTATTAAATGTTCAATAAGATTATTGAATACTGTAATTTGGACAGATTTATTAAATGTATTAATATTAGGCATCTTTGACTGAATTTGAGTATTTGAGTATGAAATATAATATAACATTATACATATTGTTATTATACTTACTTATGGCTACACACTTATAAATAATATCACACAAATATATATTTTATACAATAATAATGTACGTATGTATTATAATATATAATTGATAATTATAATTTATATATGTCGCTGAACGTAAAGAATACCTTCATGTTCAAAGTAGGCAATAGTCAATAGATTTACGAAATACCATACAAATACATATTTTATACGATGGTTATTCATATACCGTACAAAACACGGCTCCAGGCTACAATACAAATACGAGAAGATTTTATGTTATTTTTGCTTTAATGACACTCTCCTGAAACATTTTAAAAGCACTAGTGAGCATTTTTTTTATGAGAACGTTACATTTTTATAATACGATATGTACCTATATATAAATTTGTTTTCGCGAAAATGATGTTAACTTATTAAAACTGTAGTACCTAGTTGATTACTATTTTATTTCAAGTATTTATTTAGGTTAAAATCGAAAAATTTCAAGCCTCACGACTGAATAACCTCTACCATCTTGTATATACATATTATATATTATTTTTATGTTCTATTTTCTTATAGTTTCAAATATAAATAATATTTAAACTGTTGTATGGATGGTTATATGGAACTATGAAAGGAATAAGGATATAATATATATAAACATGATAATTATATATATATATATATATAGGTATATACTATATAAGTATATATAAAACACCGTTGCGTATAAATAATGTCTTCAGTTAATGAGCCATATAATGTAAGTGCGGAAAATGTATGAAAATTGTGGTTTGAAACAGAGATAAAAAAAAATTCAGCTTGGATATCCACCAAGTTATGATTATACCGTTATACTTGGCATAACACAGGTTAGTGTAATGGGAAAAAAAATAAGTTGCATATGGTTTTTATGGATATGAAAACACACATAATATATATATATACACAATATTACGTTCTACAGCTGGGTGGTATAATACAAAAAATATCTAACTTTCGTTGTATATTATAGGAAAATTAAAATTTAATTTTAAAAAGAAAAATTAATATATATATCCATATCAGTAGCGCTCTCAGGAATTTTCCCCCCACATATATAAATTTTCCACAATGTAACATTCGTTTATTATACCTTATATATTTAATTTATTTATCTGTATAATGAACTTATAAAGTAAACAACATATTTTATATTTAAAGCTTAAAGATTCACATAGCCCCGTGTTAATTTCTGCGTTGCAGCTGCTGTCTATACTACATAATAGATTATTTACGAATTGCATTTTCTAATGTCTATTTCCTATAATTAAAGTTCCATTTTTCAGTTTTATATTTCTTAAATTCAGTAACAGTGAAGAACAAATTCAGGTAGCACATTCTTCAAGTGTGCTAAATTTTTTGTTTTTAAACAATTTAAACACATTTTAAAGAATGAACTATAATTCTATAAACAATTTAAAAAAAAAGTTTATTTAACCTACTATACTACTATGCATAGATACCCGAAACCAAAAAATATTAAAATTAAAAATATTAAAATTGCACTGATAACCATAGTAATGAATAATAATTGTAAGGACAGGTGGACGTACTGATACTAGTAAAAAATCTATTTCCGAATATGCTTTTTTTGATTCCCTATTACACATATGACAAATTAATCAGTTGATTGTCAAATCAACATTCACATTAGCAACTATGTACTAAAACAAATAAAAGTAGTAAATACTAATGTTGATAACCATAAGAACAGATTTTAAGGACAAACATGCGATCATTTTGACTTTTGAGTGTAATACATTACATAACTCCCTAGTGATTATAAATAACAAAATGTAAAGACAATTGATTGTAAAATCAACAATATTCTTCTTAACTATATACTAGTAACAATGACAAAGTATCAATAAAACAATGGACACAACCAATATATTATAATGTGTCTAAACTTATGTTTGAATCCTAAAATCATTCTAGGGATTTTTTTATCTTTATTTTTATCTTTGTTATTTTTAATTAACTATATCTTTATTGTAATATAACTTTTATAAAAAACTTGAAAATATAAAATTCCGTCAAAAATCCCACTTTATTTCAATTTGGTAATACGCATTTAAATTCTAAATTTAACCTAAACATCACAGTATAATTTGTCTATAGTGTACCACAGCCAAATCATAGTACGCAAAATTTAAATTGTGCCATTTTGGTTAAACACTTATTATCAAATTTAAAGATGTGAACATTATCTGTGTTTGTTTACCTGATAAATTTTTCAACGTTAATTTTAATGATTAACAACAATAAAAATATAAATTTTAATTCGTTAAAAAAATCTCATTAAGGAAATACAGTAAAATAATTATAATCTTTCTAAGGATTACGATTTCAAAAATATGTTTTTGTAATAATTGTGTATTGTGCTGTGCACATTGAGCTAATTCTAGTTTTAAAAATATGACAAAATTACTCAAAAACTCACTAGTGGAAGGCGGGTAGAAGGCATTTTTAGAATAAAGGATTACTTAATAAAAATTTTATTTCGCGCTTATTTTTATGTACGATATTTTTGATAAATACTAACGGAATTAATCTGTATCACTATTGGTTATATATAGTATAGATATGTAACTGTATAGAAAAATATGATACCCAAGTTCTTAGTTTTAAATATTCCACTAGATAGCGATAAGATATTTGTATTATTCAATTTTAAAATGAAATCGATGATTCGCCAATAATTTATAGTTGGTACTTATATATATATATATAATATATAGAATATATAGTCAATAAAATAAACTGATGGTCATAGAATCACTGGTAATAGCAACTATTTACAATAATATTATTGTCATTATTATTTTCTCTGAGAAATTCGGCATATAATTTTATATTTTTATTTACTGTACAAGACGTCTTTCTCGTCACCTAGCGTATTTTATTTTTGCAATATTTTTAAATATTGTACATGTCAACATATTTCATGGTTATTGCGTAAAATGTAAACTTATCCTGTACATACATATACAAATCACGAATACTGATAAGATAAAGAATCATTTTCCATTTTCATGTCATAAAAATGTATTCACATATTTTGGAATGTTTTTTATTTTTGATTTTTGATCCGAATAAGGAGGACGTCAACCCAGAATTTTAGTAGTAAAAAAACATCCACTAAAAACGAACGAAAGTACTTCATAAAGTAATTTTTAGAGTTAAAACATCTATTATAAATAGGTAGCTAATAGAAAAAAAAATATAAAAAAATTAATAACATTTAAAAAAAGTACATAAATTGTTTTTTTTTTGCACAGTTTAAAACTAGTTACATTAGTAACGTAAGACACGATGAAGTTGTCTCCAAAATAATGTATTCGATTAATTTACTACCTATTAGGTGATATAACTGTAAAACCATTAAAAAATTACTTTTTTTTACTTGATCGTATTTTTGAACAATTATTGTAATTACACTGTATTAAAAAATGATAAAATATAATATAGGTACATAGTATATTTAATTTATGGTTAGTGACAACTGTAACTATAATAAATATTTGTTCAGAAGAATGTGTTTATTTACAAAGAGCTACTATATAATAAATAATAATACATATTACAATATACTACCCAAGTCCCAATTTTATGGTATCCAAATTATGACACTAAATATAACATTGGTCCACCATAAGCTCTAAAGGTGATCAATTAGGTTATTCCATGTTCACATTTGATATAATCATAAGTCTTCTGTCTTGTATGGTGTAATCTTCAAACAAAATAAATTTAAACGAAATAGGGCTATTAAATCGAGTATGAGTTACAATAATTTACATTCATAGACATAAAATATTGGTGTAATAATTATCATCACATTATTCTGCATTTCATATTGTATAGTATTTATCGAAAGAAAAATATTGCTCTTACGGCGAGGGGACAGCGGACTAACTTTGGTTTTTACATAGGTAGGCGTTAAAATAATTCATACATAAGTAAATAGAATCATGAAACTTAATAAAAAAAAAAAAAACAGTTATACAAGTAACTAAATTTCATCTCTTCATCAAAAAACCTTGACATTTGAAAACGTTAATATTTTAAAAGCGCAAATTATAACTGATAGCTGATAACAAAAATACGAATATCGGCCACAAATTCATACACCGCTCTAGGTGTTGATATCCAATACTATCTATCGTGACGACACATAACGGCGATATCCATTTATAGAGAGTAACATATTTTTCTTTTGACGTTGACAACCACCCGTCATAACTGTACGATCAAAAACACAAAATCATTGGAGGGGAAATTCGGTAATAATGCGGCCACCGGAGCGATACGAATCGTCGCCCGACATGCATGTGGACTACGGAACAATACAGAATAATGTGTATTTACTGTGTTCGTGACGCGTGCACATTTCCATGATTTCTATATTTCTTTATTATTTATTCAATTTATTCTTTTATTATTGGTGTATATTATATTATGATAATGTAGTGGATTACAATTCAGGATTATATTCACAGAAAATTGAAATAAAACAACTTGAAAGACCCGTTTAGTGATATAAAAGATACACGCGTAAATTTTGGGTATAGAACGTATAAGTTTTATTATTTTGTAATTTTCGGTTCTTGTAAAACGTATTTTTATATTTTGGTTTAATAAATGCCTTTTAAATTGTTACGTGATTATTATTGTATTATATGTTTTTCCAAAATGAACAGTTTTTAATCGCCCTTCCACTTTCAAAGCCCACGAGCCGCCACTGTTAGATCGGTACTAACCAATCGATTGTGGTACATACTTTATACTAATATGTTATTATACCTACAAGGCATGCATTTTTTTATGACTATTTTTTACCAGTCAATATAATTCTGGTTATTATTGTTGTGCATGTTGTAATAATCACTACCTACCGTGTGTGATTTTATTGGGACTATTTTTCTCTCCAAAGTTATGTACACAATAATTTCCCGACCATCCCCTTCTCCCACCGTCGATGTCATCCCCCTGCAGTATATACCGCGTATACTTGTATACACACATTATATATACATTATATAAACTCTATACTATAGTTGAATTAAAACGCAAAATAAACCCGGTAGTGTTTTTCTGGGAAATACTACGCGTACTCTTTCAAGGTCGGTGAATTCCGCGTATAGACGTGTAGCGTTGTAAACTAAATGAATGAATAAAATGATATGTAGTAAAGGTAAAACTGTATAATAAACAAACGCACGTATATTGTTACTACGGTTAAAGCGAATTACCGTGTATCATTTACTATTCAAACGCATCTAACTCGTGTGAGTATTTTTGAGTGGGTTCTCCTCGGAAATGCCAGTATACAGAGACAATAAATGACTGGAAAAATCACCAAAAAGACTAAAGACTAGATGGAAGTTCTTTAGAAAGAAAAAAAAATGGTTGAAAATTGAATACGTTCGTGCGTTCGAGTTCAACGCGTGAAAAAAAAACTCGTCTGCGATCATATACTATATTCAAAATACCTATGTGTTGTTCAAGTTTACGGTTTATTTTAATGATACAAGCTCACAAAGTATACGGATTACGAGAAGGGTTCACGGACGTCGTTCTTTTCGAACACCGTAAACGGTATATATTCGGAAAACTCGGACCTTTTGAAAACGAAAATTTTTCAAAAACAAACGGAAAAAGTATACACATAGGCATACGGTGAAAACACTGTGCGTGCGACGACAACAGGGTGAACGTACCTCCGCGCTGATTCACGTTGTAACGCGCGCGTGCTGCTGCTGCGGGAGGGGGACTAGAACGCGCGCGAAATGCTAGTATATATTGTGCAATATAACGCGCGGACGGTGCGCAGGGGTGGAACGGCGGCGCGAGGGAAACGACCCCAACCTCTACGGTCGTCCGCTGCAGAGGGGTAGAAACGCGCGCGCGATCGATACTCTCTCACTGTCTCGGCCTGTCCACGCTCCGCCACACGGAAACCGCCTGTCCGCCACCTGCAGCGGCAATAGCAGCAGCGGCGGCGGCAGCAGCAGCAGCAGCAGCAGCAGCCGCCGCAGCCGCAGCAGCAGCAATAGTGGCGCAGTGACGGCAGTAAGACAGGCGGGCGCGGTAACAGGTGTCGGCGTCGCGGGCGCGCTTACTCTTGGGCGGCGGTGTGGCCGAAACGGGTAGACGCGTGGACGGGGCGCGCATCGATCCCGCGGGGACGCGCACGCGCCACCGCCGGCCACGACGGCGGCCGACCGCCGCCACGACGCGACGACGACGCCACCGGTGTCGCCGCCGCCGCCGCCGCCGTCCCTTCGGCCGAACCGACTACCGGCGTCCGCTCAACAAGTGTCTTCTGTATTGTTGTGCCCGCTAAACCGAACACAACGACCGTTGCTCGGCGCCGATCGCGGGTGCGCTCTCTTTTTTTTTTCATTTCCATTTTACCTCTTTTTCTCTCGTTTCCCTCCTCCTCGAACCCCGACCCCGCTGTGCTCTCGTCCTCTATCCTTCTCCTCGACTCCTCGCACACACACATTTACACACTGCACGGCTTTCCACCGCGGAGAAATCCCTCCCGCTGTTCCCACCGTGTGCCCGAGAACAGGACGGCGAACAGGACATATCAGCCAGAGCCGTACCGGCGGTTGCTGCTGCGGGAGTACGGACAGAAGGGGCGACTATTTTGTGTGGACACTTTGGGCCGGACGACGAAGGTAAATATACGGGCGCGCCGTGTGGTTTTGGAGGTGGCGGCGGCGGTGGCGACAAGCGACAGGCGGCTAGCGACAAATGCGGCGGGCGGTATAGCGCATTGCGGCGCGCACACACAAACAAGTGGTCGTCGCGCCTAGTCTCTCCACCGCCGCCGTCGCCGAAAGCATAAGCGCGCGATATTTTTACCGTGTAAGTAACGCTGTATGGCCGCCGGCATTGATTTTGACGCGCGCGCACGTACAACAGTGCGACCGCGTTATACACGCAGTGCGTGTGTGCGTGTACAATTTCTGCCATTCAGATACACACCGCGTATTATTATCATGTGGATATTGCATGGTGTCTGTTGGTCTGTTGACCATAAGTGACCTGTAGGTAGAACCGACAACAGCTACTATACTCGCGGTTGGGACCCAGACCGGTCACCTTGGAAAAGAAAATCAAATACATCGGGAGTCCGGTTTTCCAGGCATACTTCGGTATCTGCACATTGGCGATGATGTTAAAAAAAAAAATAGAATTCCAAGAAATCGAAATACGTTTACAGATATTTTTAAAGAAACGTTTCCACAAGTGTTCCCCAGTGAACAGTACTTTTTATTGTAGCGTAATCACGGTATTTGTCGAAAAAGTCACAAATGTTTACGCCGAGCAAACAAATAACAGCTTTAAATTAGTAGTTACAGTGTATATTATATAATGACTCGTTAAAAAACATTTCAGAAAAAAAAGGGTTTTTACAATATTTACCAAGTATTCAGTCGTAAATCGACCGCGGTACACAATTAATATTTAAAAAAAAAAAAAAACGCCAACGGGGTGACTTCTATATATTTCCACACTCGTTTATTAATTTCAAAATAAATGTTTTAACACTACAATAATTCTTTAGTGTTTCCCCGTTTATTTTGTATGACCTTTTACTACTGAAAATCAAACATGTGACGTATCTTCATAAATAATTTTCTAAAACTAAAATAATGTTTCAACATTCAGTGAGCCAGTAAAACATTTGTAAATCAATATATGTATTGAGAAGGCTAATTTTCAATGATCATTTCTAGACCAAAAATGTCCATAAAATGTTAAAGAGAGCACTGTTTTAATCACGACAGTCAAAAATGAATTGAGATATTTTAAGAATATTTGGATATAGAAGTTAGTATACGGTTTATAAAATTCTACTTTCAGGCAGTTTTTGGGGAAATTATATTTTTGGGATTATCAAATTTAGAAACCAACTTTAACCACAGTCTAATCAAAACCACTGTTGGTACCTACTGTTGGAAATAATATAATACCATACCTATAACTTTGCACTTCTAAAAATTTTTATCCTGCAATGTTTTGAGTATGTATATTGTATACTTATGGGAAAGTTTAATTTTTAGGAAAATTAAAACTTCACGGATTGTCAAAATCTTTTGAAATATCGATTCTTCGTCATTTTTGAACATTGATCAACATTCTTCCTGACTATTGATAGGTATCGTTGATTTTGATACTCCTACGTAATTATTTCACTTACTGGAAATATTTTAACACCATTTGGTTTGGTCTGTATCATAATTTCTGTCTGGGAATATGCAATAAAGAACAGTGATGCATTTTTCTTTTCTGTCGTCTGGGTAGGTACTAAAACGACTGTGTATACCGTATAAATCCAATTACAATAAAATGATTAAATTATTAAAAACCGAACCAGTGCGATCGTATCGATAATAATCCATGTATCGCGTGTACGGAAACTTTGATGATCCGGGGTTACCCTATAGATACCTATCTGCGGTAACCGCATGTAAACGATATAGTCTCCTAATCAACCATTTAACATTGTTGGCCTCTATGCGTATTATTCGACCTGTGAGCTGTCCGAAATTTCCAGGACAACACTATACAAATGATTCAGGCGTGATGGCCGTAAGGTCACGTCTGTTTTTATTGTTATTTCGATACCATTGCAGTGACTTCGTGGTACCGCGTATACCCCGGTGTATATCATCGGACTCGGCCACGCCACGGTCACATTTTATGCTGATGACCGGAATAATGCCGTTTGCCGGGATAGCACTATTGGTCCTTATAAATAAATAAAGTATTCGGTATTTTCGCCACGATTTTCAAAACGATAAATTCTCGCGAGACCACGATTTCGAGAATTTCCAAGCTGTATATATACATTATACACACATAGTTCGATCGTTCGTACTTAGATCGGTTTTCCAAGGGCGGCACCGGAAGTCGTATCGTGTATTTTATACTATACGGATATTATAAACCACCCTTCTTCCCATCCGCCGCCGAATGGAAACGACCACCCCTACCTCGTCACCGCGATGACGCATATTATATTATCGCCGAACACAGGTACGTCACGGCGGCGACGAGGCGCGTAATACAATAATATTATCGTATACACTTTATACTATTATTTTCGTAATAATAATTAATAAGAAAAAATAAATGAACAAATACACATTATATACAGTCCGAGCGTGTTATATTATAATTACTACCCGCCCCGAACTTTCGGGCTATTATCACTGGCTTAAAATTAAATGTTTTAGAATCCAATTATTATTATTATTATTTTTTTTAATTTATACGTAAATATTATATGGTGTTTTCAAGTAAAAACGAGATTTTCATAGGTCAATGAATACAAAAATTTGGGAAAAGTTGTATTCCAAACGCCACGATAGAACTCCATTATATATAGTATTATACGGGTTCGAAGTCAGTGATATCGATAAAACGAGATCACTAACGAGAGCGGCGCGGCGTAACAGTAACAGTATTTATGTATTTTCATTTTTATAAACTAAAATATTATACCGAAGTTTAATAAAACTGTATACTACCTATATATAAGTACACTATTGAAGTACGTACCTATATAATATTATGCATACTTACTTGCTTTATATTTTTTTAGAAATATGTCTTAACGTATTATTATTATTAACGTAATATCTTAATATTATTATCTTTTGATTCAATTATAAGTTAGGTAATAATTTTCAGACTTATATGCTACTTAAATATGAATATCTGAGTACACGAATTAAAATTTTAAAATAAATTTAGTATTGGGAATATTTTTGCGAAAAAACGAAAATTTGTATCTTACAATAGGTAGTTTTAAAGACTTAATAATATAACAATAAAATGTAAAAACTAAAAGAATATACATAAAACACAATAGATATATAACATTTATATACATATAAAAGTATATTTTAATTAATTTTAATATATCTTATCAAAGGTTTAGGGAAGCCTAATATGATAACACATCATTTTTATACTCACCGATGCGTAACAAGGACTTAGGATGAAAAAGCTATAAATGGCACTTTTTTCGTAATTAACTTTATTTTTATATACACGCTCTAAAAAAAAAACTACATTTTTATATCCTAAAAATAAAGTACTTAAATGCATTATTGAATGAAATACACTGACTTTAAAGGTTCTATCTGACAACAATTTTGTAACAGATTAACTTGGTTTTCAATTAGATAGGATCAAATCGTTCTAAGAATTTTGTTCTATAATTTGATAAATTTATATTCAATATAAATAGTATATTTTTGGTTTAATGAAAAAAATGTCATCTACTTAATGCATTATCGCTAATAAAATTCTATATCTTATGTTAAATATAGTTTTATTAGTACAAACAAATTCCATCATAATATCAGTTTCCATAATACCAATTACATATATGTATGCATATTAATGTCAATTGTAATTTATAATAAATTAATAATTATAATCAATTGAAATAATAATTGATACTGCTCGAATAAGTGGAACTCATTTAATATTTGGTATACATTTTATTTCAATATCTTAAGTGAAAAATTTGTCGAATAGGACCTTTAAAATTACTAAACCGTTGCTATTTAAATTCGATTTTTGAACACAACATCATCTACTATAAAAATTTTATATTGAAGTGCCTGACCATTTATAGTCATTTTTAGTTATTTATATTAATATTATGGTATATAATTAATTTATATAATATATATATATAACTTTGCGTAATTTATATACAAGATAAATTTATATATGAATCGAAACGAAATTCTATATGAAAGGTCGTATACAAATAATTATCCTGTACTACGACGTACACATGCTTTGGATTTTTAATCATTTGATTTTTTGATGTCATATTACAGTACAACTTTTCATGTAAACTGTACTGTTATCATAAACTATCCGTAAAAAATTCGATTAAATTTGATTTTATTCACCACCAAAATTAACATTTGTCTTCCGTATGTTAGATTTGTTTTATCGATTCCATATACATACAAGACTATGAGGAGTTTTTCACAAAAATGAACTAGGTAACAATTTACAATTGTTATTGTTAAATATTTGTGGTAGCGTGATTCTTAATTAAATATTTAATTAAAACTTTAACATGATATATTGACAGATAAATTTTCAAGTAACATAATTTTAAGAACTAGATATAACCTTTATTTTGTTTTGATATAATTATGGTTTTATTGTAAAGTTTGAGATTTTAAAGTTTGCATTATTTTGATAGTTAGATCAAAATGAAATATAATATAGTATACTACAATATATAGTTGGAAATCATAGTTGTTATCTCTCAAATAAATTAATAAGGTAATGTTATCATAGATAAATGAAATAAGTAAGTAAGTAATTTTCTGTTATAAATATTTCAGTCGGAAACTATATTTTATCAATATATTAACAGTGTTTTTAGAGTTCATCTGAGGATATCGATTATCTAGTCAACGTCATCGGGGGAAATGGAATGTTTACAAATCATTTTTGCATATATTTCTAGTTTTGGTTTTTATATTTTTTTTAAATAAAACCCCCTGACCATTCTCGTATTTTATGATATTGTTTCTGGATTTACAATACTCTTATAATTTTAATGATATTGATATACTATATTAGTGATGTCATAAATATTTTCGTTGTGGCAATTTTCATGATTACATAATAAATATAAGTTTCTAAGTACAAAATACAAAAACCGAGTGGACGAAATCGACAAATCGATAAGCTGTAAAGCCAATAACGAAAATGGAATTTTTATCCACTGCGTCTTGCGGGAAAACACTTGTTACAATAATATTGTTATACATCCCAAGAAGAACCGTTTTCTTGTCTTGGAAATTTGTCCCGCGGGCATTTTGATTTATTCGTTTCCAAAGTTTTGTGCTGCGTTCAGTATCGGATCATGGTCGGTTTCCCCTCCCTCTCCCAAAAAAAGGGTCGGTGAATCCAATATATATTATATACACCGTAGAAATACTCGCTTTACTTTTTGATTTAATCATTATATCGTTGTTGTGAATATTTCAGGATAAGAACATATGATTTTCCTACCGATTTTTATATATCAACAACTCTATTTATACATAAATTCTCAAAATAATTACTATGTCTAATATATTGTCGTATTCATTTTGACAGAGTTGGATGATTTAGCTATCCAAAAAATTGTAAAATCTATTAAATTATTTTCTAATTTTTAAATTTTAACTTTATAGAATACCTACATGGTTTTTTTGTTTCTTTGATATCCCTTTCGAAATAGTAGTGATATCGTTACTTCACAATGTTGAATTTTAGAATCTAGATTTGAATTTTGAGCTGTAAGTTCAAAATTGTTCACATATAACGATAATTATAAAATAATTCGTGTTAACAATGCATTAATATTTCTTAGACAAAATAAATTTTTACAATTTCATAACAATAGTAGAATATAAAAAAAAAAAATTAAAAAAATGATTGGTCAATTACATCTTAACATATACAAGTGATATTTAATCAAACTATTACTAGGATTTTAAGCGTAGAATAAATTACAAAATCAATGACTGGAAAGAAACAGGTTTTGAAATATCTGAAGGAGAATGGGTAATCGTATATATACCTATATAATTGAAATATGGTGATTCTCCAAAAAGTCCACAAACAAACAAGTGTAGTAGTACATATATAAGTACACATGTATAAGTTTATTATATTATAAAAGTCAAAGAAAATCATAGTATTATGTATTTACACATGTGGAAAGCAAGTGATAGGTTTTAACTGACAAATGTAGTTAAAATATATGTAAAAAAGTACAGCTTTTTTGGTGGTTGGATGAGTAAATTGTTGGCAAAAAAAACTATGGACGATTGTAAAATATTAACTCTTTCAACAATCACCGAAAAATATTATGTATCTATTAAAATACACTTGAGCTGCCCTTATGACTCATAATCAGAAAATCCAACTCAAATTAACTTCTAACTACGTATAAAAATTTACACAACTATGTTTTAATCATGAAAACTAACCTAAAATGAACCAATAATTCTAAAAAAGTCCAAAATAAAAATGGTTTATGGTTTGCACTGAAGATGACAATATATTTGTGTTTTTTTGGTTTATAATTATTTATCATTAAATATTTTTAAATTATCTGAGTAAAATAAAAAAATGTTAGAATGGAAAATGGAAAATACGATATATAGAATACAGAACAGTAAAATATTGTAATTGACTCTGGTACGTATGGGTAATATCACGAGTATTGGACTAAAAACGAGGTTAATGATGAAGGTACAGTTAAGTTAGGTATAACCAAGTACCAATGGTAACAGAACTCTATAGTTAAAAGTTAAACGTTAATATTGGTTTAATTCACGTATCGAATCATCCTGTGCATTCAGGATGATTAAGACCGTAGTCGGTGGAATGTAATGGGACATAGAATGGATTATACGTCTCACAATCATTATTGTTTCCTAAATTTTAGTTAAAATCATCTACTCGTATTTAATGTGATTTTAAGATTATTATCTGAAAATAACCATGGACTTCTTGTTGATCATTCTCCATAAATTGTTGGTCCTTGTTTGGTTTTCAGTCCAGTTAAATCGGTATTTTCGTAGATATTTCCCAGTATTTTCGTCCTGCGTATAATCATCGTGTATAATACGCGTAAATTGTAAGACTATCGTGCAAAATGGTCGGGTGTAGAACGAATACGAGCCCGGCAAATCAATATTATACACACACACACACACACACACATATATATTTTATATATATGTATATACATGTACATATATATTGTGCATACCTAACGCCGTACGACAATTGTTTTTACCACATACGGGATCCCTTTGGCTGAAATTTTGGGATTTTTTTTCCGTCCCCGTTCTTTTCAAAGGGATACGAACGGCGAGAAGTTCCGAAAAAATAATATATATATAATATATGAAAATCGAGTGCAGAGTATACCGCCACCGACGACGTGCAATAATATGCGAGGGGACCGCGGCGGTGAATATTATCGAGGATTTTGCGGAAACGCGTTTGATTTGACTATGGGTCCGCCACCGTCGGACCCTTTTTTTCTCTCTCCCCTTGCGAAACGTTTCCTGCGAAGGGGTCGTTCGCACCGGGACCGTTCGCGCAACAACTGCACAATCAACACACTGTGTGGACGAGAATCTAGAATAATGTTTTCCCGAAACTACTCCAGTATACCTATAATATCATACTTATAACTATTGTTAGGAAACTTAGCGATTTACAATTTTTACCACTAGTAAAACTCGACAATTTGCATGGAAAAATTAAAATATGAAATCCAAAATGTACACCACAAACATATTAGTAAGTGACGTATAAAAAAATACAGGAATTATACAACGTGAAACAATTTATTTATTTTATTATTTTTTATATGTAGGTAAGTAAATAATTATATAAAATATGTATTTGTAATTTATATTTATTTTTAAAAAATTTACATATTTTAGCTTTTTAGTTTTTTAAACGAAAATAATTGTTTAAATGCCGGGTTGATAGAAGTAGAATGAACTATTTTGGAAATAATAACTGTTAACATATGTGTTTTTTACTGATAAAAATTGTATCAAAATACAAGCGATTTGATTGATTATTAAAACTATTATCACCCTCCCATATCATCGATCTCAATAATAAAATCCATAATATTTTAGATTCCCGAACTATTCACATTCTTGATATTATATATGCCACAATATTGTAATTTTTTTTTTATATAAATTAGTTTTTGATTCCCCTAAAAAAAAATATTTAATTATAAAAAATGATAGTTAATTGCTTATGCCATTTACATAACATGAAATAAATATTTATAATTTGCGTTATATATTTTATTCTTAAGTGTGGAAGACTAAGAAAAAAACATAAAACAAAATCAGAAACGTCTAAACTATAATGCGAGTATAATGGAAAATGTTTCAAATAGATAGCCTAGAGATGCAGTATCATATTTTTCTCTCATATTATACAGATCTATATTAATTAATCAATGATCGTTAAATAAACATATTATTTAAATAACTCAGTATATAATAACTGTGGATTATGAGAAAATGTTCAATGGGTCTTGAAAAGGATTCAATTTTTTAACAATTTGGCAAAAATAATTATACTATACTAGCATAAAACTACGAGAAGAAAAGCATTTATAGAAACTTGGTGGTTCCATTTGTTTTTCTTTAAAAATATAACATATAATTTATGAAAAGTTCACGAATATCTCCTTTAAATACCATATATTTGATTATAAATATACAATTTATATATAATTTTTACTATTATATACCTATTATATACTTCAATATAAGCCATATAAATATTTGATTTTCAGATTTTTAGATTTTAAAACTTTTATATTTTTACAAACAATGTCGTTCATATTATTATTTTAAATTAGTTAGTTTTGGTTTGTGAAGAAAAATACGTAGGAGTTACCCAAAGTTTCACATAATTTAAAAGATATGCAATTATGTTTTTTATATTATATAATCACATACTCTTATAATACCTATAGGTATTACCTATTACTTTATTTTTATATGTATGTACGAGGAAGAGAAGTTTTCTTATTATACAGTGTGGATTTTAAACAGACTTCACTGTTATTCGTATATAAAAATATGATAATATTTAAAAAGCGATTTAAATTCAATCGAGATGTTTTTCGGCAAGAAAGATTTACCAATTTCTATATATATTTATAGACGTAAGCATTCTATAGTCAGAATTTAAAATGAATTTTATAATATAAATGTTTAAAAAAACCTGTCAAAAAACCATACCCACCATTCATTATTCTATTTAAATAGATTTTCCCATCAATAATATTTTCAAGATCATAAACTATACTTAAAAATACTAATATATGATCTTGAAAATTATTTTATAATATTAAATTTATTCAAATTTTTGAAAAATTTTTTTTTTTAATTATTAAAAAATTAGATACATTTTAATTTGAGATTTTGTGTGAGGGGAAGAATGCGTACCTACTGGATTTCCAATGATATTGTATTATTTGGAAAATTATCGATTTCATATTTCAGGATCATACTTTGGTTTGACCTTGGTAATAAATAGTTGACTCAGAACACAAAACGTATATGTATTATCCGTATTTTAAAATAAAAACTAACAAATTAATCATTATTGAATATACTTAACAGATTTTATTGTAAATAAGTATTTTTATTGGAATGAAATATTTTTGATCTGACAAAAAATATTTTAGATTATTCCAATTTAAATTATCCCAAATTTATTTTACATATTTTAACATGTTTTGCTAAAAATACATATTTTACATATCTAGTAAATAAGTATATATATTTTCTAAATATTTGTGTAATATTTGATTTTTTCACAATTTTTGATGACTACAAACATTATCTACTTTATATAAATGGCATTCACATACCGATATACCATTAATAAGAGGACGTAGAAAACCCAAGTTTTAAGGGGTTCTGTATAGGCAATTTTAATGAAAAAAAAAAAATTAAAACCCAATAATTTGAATATATTTAAATATATTTTAAAACCAATTTTAAAATGGTCTTGGGTCAATATCATTTTTTATTGTTGTGTATATGCAATATTTGTTAAACAACATCTTTAAGGATTTTTCATTTTTAATAACTTCAGAATATTGTAGAAAGATAAAATAAAAATAAAAAAAAATATAAAAAACAAAATTATCTAGTGACCTACGAAGCCGATATTTGATATGTGTATTTTCACACGTCTTATGAGTTGTTAAAAAAATCGATTTTTTTTTTTCAATAACTAAAAACATATACCTATCTACATCTAAGAGTATTCTCCGACCAATTCTCGACATTTGTTATATGCAAACCTTCAACAGTATGTCGTTTTTCAGTTTTTTGTTCTGAAATAATAATAATATTTTTATATACCTTCCTATATTATATGTATTTTTTATTTTATTTAAATTTAAATTTATTATAAAAAATTTACAAATTTTACATTGACTATGACTATTTAATATTAAGGTATATCATAATACATTAATATCAAATATAATTTATAATAAACATAACACCTTTATATATTAAAATATTGAAATAGAATTATATTATTATCAAAATATTTTTTATAAACATAAATATTGGAATTATGAGAACATTTTCAATTTAGAACAAAAAAATCTGTCCCGCTACGGTTTATGGAATTTGGTCTATCATATAATGATAGATAGAAGAATCCTCGGACATATTATAGTATTGTATCATATTATAGCGAAGATAATTCATTGCATTTGAAAAACTATTTTGTTCAATGTTCGGAATAACAATATTTCTAAAATTCTTTCATTATTTTCAGTATCTACTAATTCTTTTCACATAAGAATATTAATGGGAAAATCGAAGAGTGCTCTCTGCAAAATACGAAATTCAATAATATTTTCACAGTAAATAGTCTTCATTCTAAAAATGTCTACTCGACTCTTCCTATCAAAAATAGTGAATTCGATTAGAGTAAAAAATGAAACTAAATTTCGAACTTTTTTCAACATTTTATTAGAAATATATAATGCAACACGTCTAAATATATCATAGAAATTAAAAGTCTGTGGTGTTACTATTTTCTGATCTATAATAATTTACTTGAAATTGATGATAGTTTTCTCTTACGCACGAGAAGTTGAAATATAATTAGTCTAAATTACTGGCATTATAATGTATTTAAGTGCCAACAATTAAACTCCTAATCAAATAAATTTAAAAAAAATATATAAATATTATCGTAAAACTAAATAATTATTTGGTCTGCTCAAAATATATAAAATGAAAAAAATATGAGTATTCATAATCAATCGGATATTTCGATTGGAAAAACTTTCGACAAGATTGAAAATAGTTTGAAAATATTAAGAAAAATAAAGTAAAGAAACTGTAAATTTATTTAAATTAGGTGGAGGTCCAACATTCATTGTACTCTTTTTATCCTTGAATATTATTAACTTTATATATCCATTTAGCCCTATATAATATAGTATGTACACTACTATACGTGTGCGTATACTTTTGGCCACTCTATATTAAAATCATATTAAATAAACGGGTTTTTGTTATATTGTGAGGATACCTTATATTATGGCTATATTTGTGCCATAAAATTTTTAAAAACTTACATTTAACAAAATCCAAAACGTTTTTCATATAACCTACATTTACTATGTATATTTAATCTTGTAATTGCCGTTTGGCTTTGATATTTGAATAAATAAATAAATAAACCTTAAATTGTATACAAAGGTAATGTATATAATTATTATTATCGTATATAGTAAAACTGGCAAGACTATCGTACACACAATAACGGTGTTTTATACATAAACATTGTTTTTTTAGCAATTCCGACACAACAAGACCGTCGCCGGTTTGATAACTATCACCATTATTATAATGATTATTATTATTATTATTATTATTATTATTATTATTATTATTATTATTATTATTATTATTATTATTATTATTATTATCATCATCATTGCTATTGTAATGCATCCTGTTACCGTTAAATCGGACGTATACAATTATTATAACGAATAGTACCGTCTATAAAACAGAGCAAATATAGTGTGGATATTATAATAAAACGATTATACGGCGAAATACATAAATATATATTATTGTAATCTTTTATTGCTGCAGACTCGCCGGTAATATGCATTTCAAAAGTATTTATATACCCTAAATCTTTACAAAAATTACGATCGCTTAGCTAAAAAGTATCGTGTGCCGTGGTGTTTTGAAATATATTATTCCAAACAGAAATCTGCCTTGGATTTTTATGTATACATAAAGAACTTTTTAAGTTATCTATTTTTTTTTTATTTATTGATTAATGTAGATCTATATTGAATATATATTTATAATTAATATATATTTATTATATATATAAATAATCATCGTCTTAAGCCTAATATGAAAGTATTAGTGAATTTTATGATAAAATTAACTAGTAAATGTTAAATTAATTCCAACATTTTGTTTGATAGCTATAAGAGTCAATTGATTTTCGACATATGCAATGAAAGTTAAAATGTCAACATATATGGCATAGAATTAGTCAAACGTATTTGGTACAACACACTAGAGTTTTGAAAAGTATAGAATATAATAATAATTGTGTACCAATTTAAAAGGTGTTTATTAAACCAAAATTAATATTAAGTATATACAAAAAAATAAAAATATAAATAGGTACGTTTTACAAAAACCGAAAATTACAAAATAATAAAAGTTATACGTTTTATGCTCAAAATTTAAGGGTCTATCTTTCATTTCACCAAACAGGTCTTCCGAGTTGTTTTATTTCAATTTTCTGTTTATATAATCGTGAATTTTTATTTACTATATTATAATAATATAATAAAAGAATAAATTGAATAAATAATAAATAAATATAGAAATGTGCACGCGTCACGAACACACAGTAAATACACGTTAACTTATTCCGTATTGTCCCGCGTGTCGTGCGATTATTTGTATCGCTCCGGCGGCCGTACAATTACCGAATTCCCCTTCCCGTGTTTTCGTGTGTTTGAACGTATTTATATAGTTATGACGGGCGATTGTAAACGTCGCCCCAGCGCCGAGAGCTGTTCTGTACTCGAAAACCGCGCAGATGTACATCATATTATATTATCAGGTACATACTTGCTTCTTTAGTGCAACAGCTGCCGGGTTCAACCCCTTGTAAGTGCAACTCATTTTATATGAGAATATTTGTAAATTCAACACATTTTGAATGCGGAACCTTGAATTTGAAACTGCGATTGAATGTGACACTTTGTAAGTATAACTTTTATCGAGTACAACACCTAGTTAGTAAAATTATTTTTGCGATTCGTATACATCGGTTTATGTGTTTTATCAGAAATAATATTGTTAATTAATTAGTTTCAAAAAATACTCCGCCTACGGCGGACACTGCCGTTCGGTTTCTAAAAGATAGTTGTTCACTCATAAATCGTTGACAAAATGAGTAATCCGAACTTACTACACTCAGATTTTTATAAAAACTATCGAACATCGTTACGCTCGGTTCTCGCCTGGGTGTACCAGATTTTACTCAACCTCAATATAAATTTGATCAAAATAAAAAAAAAACATTTACCGTTAAATACAATATTGATATAAAATAAAATAAATGTATAATATAATATAATAATATGTACCTACTCCGCACATATAAAAAGTCCTCGGACTTTTCGTTCCCGAATTTTTATACGACCATTACTGTCGTCAAGTCGATGTGTTATATTCCGATTATAAATCTTATGTATGATAACAATTTGCCGAATATATCAATATGAATTTAATTTAAATTTTGAAAAATACTACGTAAATACTACGATTTTAAATTCATTACTATGAGATATAAAAACTATAGTGTAGATACGTACATATTCTATGAATCAACGGGACAGATTTAAATACCAGATTTACCAGAATAACAGATTTAAAACTACGAACTCGTCACAAGGTATTATATATAATTTAACTAAATATAATAGATAGGTAGATACAAAATGTAGGTAATTCAAACAAACGAAAATAAATATGATAAGAAAATATATTACAATTTTGGATATCGGAAAAAAGAAATGACAAAAAAAAGATAGGCTGAGTAGGATTCAAACGGGTGTACCCGTATCGTAAGTTCATTTAATTAAAATATGCGTTATGTAATACCATATGACGAGCCCGTATTTTAGCATTTAAGTCTGTTCCACTAATTCAATGATTCCAGGTAAGTATCTATACTATAGTTTTTATATTTTATAGTAATGAATTTAAAATATATTCTATTATTAAAAATGTATTTTTCATAATTTGAATTGAATTTATATTGGTACACATTCGGACAAACTTTTAATCGGACTTTCGAATATATCGACCTGATGACATATGATAATATATAAAAATTCAAGAACGAAAAGTCCGAGCAACTTCTTATGTGCGGTGTAGGTACATACCTACTATATTTTACTATGCATTTATATTTTATACCTATAATTTATTTAATAAATGTATTTCAAATCGTTAGACTTTCGTGATATTTTTTTTTAAATTTTGATTGAATTTATAATGATTTATAAATGTGTAATGTGTAAAATCTGTTACATTCAAACTAGAACCTAGCGAGCGAAGCGATGTTCAAGTTCTTATAAATATCCGAGAATTTGAGTAAGTGTGATCGATTTTCGGGTTACTTAGATATTTTGTCAACCTATTCATCGAAAACATTTTAGGGTTTCTAGAAAGTGAATATCAGTTTCCGCTATAGGCGGAATATTTAAAAAATTCATTAATTAACTTCATTATTTCCGTTTAAATACATAAATCGAGGAACACGAATTTGGAATCGCACTTAAAAGTAATTCTACCACTGAAGTGTTATATTAAAGAAAGTTACATTTACAAGGTTTCATACTCAAACCGAGTTACAAATTCATGATTTCGGACTCCAAAAGAGTTTCTTTTTTAATGAGTTGTACCCGGTATAGTTGTTGCACTCACAAGGAATTGATCTCAGTAGGTGTTGTACTCAAGCAATATTTCAATAAACTACCTAAAAATAAATATGAAAATCAATTTATTTATTTTCCGAAAACAAAAATTTATTTTTTTATTATTTTAAAAGTTTTGATATTTCGGGACTAAAAAATAACCTTTTATCCTGAAAAATTGCTTTTTAAATCACTAAGTTAAACAATTAATTATAGTATTATAATTTTCCAATAAGAGTAATTACATACAAAACGGACACCCAAAATAATTAGTTAAACAATACGTTTCATATTCCAGTACATATGACTACTACAGTGCAGTAACTAGTAACTAGTGTTTGGAAAGAACGACATTCATGAACTCTTATTCATATTTTGTGAACGCCCCACAAACATCACTCGTTTCTGTCAAATAAAACGATTTTCAGACCATTGAAATTATTTTAGAATATATTTATATTTCTCGGTTTACTTTATTAGATTGAAATATAATTTTAAAAATATAATACTCAAAAGTCCCATTCTGTGGGTTCGCCATAAAATGAAAACGATAGTATCTATAAATCGATAATTTTTTGGTAAATATATAAGAAAAATGTATATTTTGTTAAGAAATAATTAATTAAAATATGAAGTTGTTAAATTAATTTTTTTTTGAAAAAAAAAAAAAATAATAAATTCAATATTTATGTGAACGTTCCACCAATCCTTATTCTTTCCTAATACAACTTTGTTCCTAAGTTAAATAATTTTTGGACGAACAAAAATTAACTATACATTTATTCGTAGTCATTTTTTAAACATTTTTTAGATTATTTTATAAGTTACCAAACAATTAATTAAAAAGTCAACATTATCTTGTTAACTATAGTTGATGCCCATTCTTATTACGCTAATAATACGAAGGGATACAAATTAATTTTGAATAATATAATTACATTATAATATTATATTTTTACTATACATCACTAGTATAATATTCGATCACATCTAAAATGTATAAATTATAATAATATATAGATGTTATTAGTTAAGTCGTTGGGATATTCTATAGCTTCGGCATGCACTGAAAACATTATCGTAAACTCAGTTTGCTTGTGTACATAAATTACACAAACTGAAAATATATAAATTTCATTTGGTCGAATAAATATTGTATTACCTATACCTAAGTATTTATTCAGGATAATGCATACAGCGCCTGGAATACTTTTTCCATCAAATATTTTCACAAGGCTGGGTTATGTATATATAATTGGATGATCAGTTATTTTAAAATTTTGCTACATGTCCTAGCCATCTAAATTTATTTTCTCTCATTTTATCCACTATATTCGAACCACTCCTATATAATTCAATAATAACATTAAATAATTATCAAATAATGAGTTATTTTCAAATTATCGAAAAGCAATATTTTTCAGATGGATATAAACATCAGTAAATTGTTTATTCCAAAATTTGTAGCAAATGTTAAATTAAAAATCTATGTCATATTGGACCCAATGTATTAATGTAAGAGGCTAAATAATATCCCCATTCTTCTTCTTTGATACTATTTTTTAACATAATTTTATTAATAGACAGTTTCTTTTCAAATACAGTTTTAACTATATAATTTTCATTAATATTGTAATTTAACTTACCTAGTTAAAAATTAATTTTCAACTTACCTACTCTTTTATTTCCATACATCGATGAAATTCAACAAATTCATAAAATAACCCAATATATAGTGTCGTATTATTATTGATATTTCAAAATACTATAATATTTGTTTTATTTTCAAAATTTCAAATACATAGTTTATACTTTAAGTGACTTTGTATCAATTTTTCACAAATTTCATAGCTTATTGTTCACAAAAATAATAAAAAAATACCGTCTGAAACCATATAATAATAATTGTAAAATGCTGATACCAACTGGTATATCTGTTTGAATTCAGTGGGTGTACCTTGATGGGGGTTATGGTTTTGAGCCTATAAAGTTGAGCTAAGGAACTTTTTCAACTAAACGTAAAACTTAACGGCATAAGAATAATGTTTAATTTAGCCGATGGTAAAATTATGAGAGAGAGTGATGGGGTCGTATAGGTCTATTCCAGAACTCAATAATTTAGGTATTATTGATTTTAATATTCAACGTGAACATTGAATATTTTAAAATGAATTAAAATATTTAGTTTTAAAAACCAAAAACTTTTAAAAACGGGTAATTAGTTATTATATATTTATAAAAAACCTATACTTGCCTATTTCATTTAACAGTTTTAAACATTTAAATTTAATATTTTTTTTTAAATTCCCAATCTTCAAATACAAATTTTCAATATCACTCCCGACAGTAAAAAAATTTTCATATATATTATTATATTACTCTGCTTATTAGAGAAAAAAAACACATAAATATCATAGAAGTAAGTGATTAAAATTACTAATTTTTTAACATGAAGAAAGTGAAAAAAATATTTTTAACAAGAGTTATAATAGGGCTGCGCTATATTTGCCTAAGTATCATGCGATAGACTTATAACTTACAAGCGACCATTACGGCGATATTATATAACTGTAGTTTTAATATATAAATCCAAATTAACATAATATTAACGGTCTTTCGGTATACCTATTTATACTATATATGTATATTTTACATAAGCCGCGTGTACGATAATAATATATGGTTTATTTCGGTGTACTATTATGCAAAGTTCACGAGAATATATACGAAAATTTATGTAAACCACATTGTAAGTACACCTTAGAAGGATTCGATTCGATATGTTTAGACGGAATGACGGTGTATTTTATCATACAAATTGTTCTTATTTTTCTCGAAATAATTCAGATAATATTTTTATTTTTACAGTTTATATTCTTAATATTCTTACTTTTTATTTGAAATTTCCAGTAATAAACATATTGCAATCGATTAGGGAAATATTTACAAAAATGCCAATTTTATAAACTATCGTAATTCGCAGATGCCTATATCATTGAATTTCCCTATCCTAAACGTGCTAAGCCAAATCTTGACTAAATGCAGTTATACGTATATGTAGTCATATTATGAAAATGGCGGTATAACGATTTGTACGATATAACTAATAATACCGTTAATATAAATAGCGACAGAAAAACTATTTAAAATCAACGATTTCCAAAATTCATTAAGTTTACATATAAAAGTTACGTATAAATTAAACAATTATTATTGTATTATTATTATATTATTCAACACGTACTATGTTTAGTATAATATATTTTCAATGATTTATATATCGTTTTTCCCTCTCTAGTTGAAACGAAGACTCATCGGAAAACTATACATCCTTAGTATTGCCGAAACGTCACCATCGATTATTGAAATCATATAAGAATATAATACAATAACGAACAACTAAATTGACTACAACTTTATATACAATATTAATACAATAATATTCTTCGGAATCCTCCAGCCTGTAGCCGTTTGCTAGTTACTAGACACTTATATTGTGGGTCTGTTGTTCCCGTTCTCCTTTGGTGTAAGGATAGTATAAACTATTTCCAGAAACGCGTATTGGTAATTACCTGTCTCGGCTAACAGCCTTTGAACCTGATTAGTGTCCTCAAGGAGTTCCACCACTAGTCCATTGAGAATTCTTCATTATTCTTTGGTTTGGACGCTCTCCTGAGGATGCTCATCAGTCACATTCTTTCATCTCCCCAGTCGTTGATCTTCTCATATTTAAAAGATAGGTACTGATGGAAGCGGCCATGTCCCGTGAGTGCCTGTGTATGTTTGAAGCGATACCGGTATTCGATTCATTCGGTTGCTCCATCTTGTAACTTTCGATAAGAGCCTCCTTGTCCATGCAGCCTGTGTCCACCTCTCCTGTCACTGCTCCATGGTGGCCTTCCTTTCTATTTTCCTTATCATGGTTGTATTACCCGGGGAGATATTATCGGTCTTTATCTTAGACAACACTTTTTTTCAGGTCAAAAGGTCAGTCGGTGTGGTATCTTCTAATTCACGGTTGGTAACTGTGTGGTTCCTGGCGGTTTCTGGCTGTTTTAATGCCAAATTTCGCATACAGCTAATATAACTAACACTACATATAGTATATAAATCATTGATTCTATTACGAATTGAATTTATAGGTATGTGAAACATTAACTTCAATGAGTTCAAGTAAACTTCAAAAGTATTTCGACATAATAATTGTACAGTTATAGTATGTATAAATACTTCAGAAAAATAGTATTTGTATTTAAATTTAAATGTTTATTAATACTACAGACATTGTTCGACCAATCCAACGTATCAAAAAAATCAACCAAAATTCCTGTATAATTTACAAAAACATAATTTAAATCAAAGAATTATGATTTATAATTTGGTACTCGAAAAATGAAAAAATAATACAATTAAAATATTTGCAGAAAGTAAAATAATGTTTTTTTTTTTTTTTTTGAGAAATTAAAGATTGAAATACATTATAACGCAATTAATATATTCGTATATTTGTATATGTATTTAAAACATTTCAATATAATATTATCTCGAAAGCATAATTTTACTTTTTGAAAATGATTGGAGAACATTGTGTTTTAATTGTCATTCGAGTACCTACAAATAATATTGAATTTAACTAACTCCAAGGTAATTTACCTATGTACAATAATAATTCAAATTTCCTTTATCTAACAAACCAAAAAAAATATCGTTACGCAGAACACACAGATAGTAAATTTATTGACTGGCACTTAATTATTCACAGCATTAAATCGTTGAAAATATTTTCCACTCTATTATCAGCTATCCTACGATTATTCGGGGTTTTCGTGTTCATTTCTATTCGTTATAACTAAATATGTTGTAGAAAATTCAACTCAAAACTGTTAGCGTTAAAACCAAATCCATTCGTATTATGTTACGCAAAAGATACGTGATAAGACACGTACAGGTGGAAATGGTCAGAGGCTTTTGCCGAATTCTCATTGTGTACTTCCGGTGGCGAAAGAACATGGTCTGTATAAAGGGAAAAAGCATAACCGCTTGCGACCACCGCACACGATCATTTACCCGGTCTGAGAAATATATGCAACAGCTTATATTACGTCGTATTATGGGGTTGAAAAAAACCCTGTGTAAATATCGTTCCGAAAACGTTCGGTTACGGTAATGGAAAATTCGACCGTCCAAAGTCTGTATAGCTCAAGGAGAAAAAGAAACTCGTAAAAACCTAAAAATATTTCCAATATTTGTACACAACGATCACACAAAAGTGTCGTTTATCTCATTTGCGTTTATTTATAATATATATTACCGGGACGATATACCTGCTCGACTTAAACCTTATAAATAACCTGTGGAACGAATTTCCACGAGCTGTTCACTCGGTTATAAATGATGCACCGAGACGGCCTTTAAAATATTTGATGCGGCGGTAACACGTGCCATGCCATTTTCACGGATCTGTTTTCTACCACTTCCGTTCGATAAACACGTCCTGTAAAATGTAAATATATGTATAGTGTAAAATGTTTGAATTAACTATGTATCTACATGCAATTTATTTTTTCTGTATTTCAATAAAATCCAAGAAAAGAAAAGTGTTTTTTATTATTATCGACATATATTGTCATTTTATCTATTATATCCATTTATAACATACATATATATATATATATATATATTATAAACTTGTATATACAATATGAAATTATATTCTTAAGTTATGCGTAATAAAACATTTTTTTTTTATATAAAAAATTCGTAAACAAATCAATCACAGATTTTGACCAAGTGTATTACGTTTATCCCACTGCGCAAAATTATATTCTAGTTAACAGTGGCGTTTTCTCGGGGTGTGCAAGTTGTGTGTTGACGCCTTAAAAAATCTACGTGTACAATGATTATTTTGATCATAATAAATATGCATTTTAAAAATAAAAAACAATGTACGATTGTTTACATAATATATAAATAATATCAAATACATAACGATTGTCGTAGATCCATTTATTATTAGTATGTATATTATGGAACGCAAATAAATATATTGAACCAACAAAACAAATACAACCGGTTTTTGCCTCAAAACTCGATTGCGATGTGTTTACGTGTTGTAGGACGTTAAATATTTTGTCAACGGCTTCAAGATACCTTTATACCTATAATCGTATATGATCGTATTTCTATCGGGTAACTTCGGTACAGTGCCAACAGCCAATAACTGATCAAGGCGTTAAATTTTGAAACAGCGACTTGCCGGATACGACTATGCCGAGTGCCGTCGTATTATTTTCAATAATTGTGTATATCGTAGCTATCCGTTTATGATTTTATGCAAGGTATAAGGTAATACATTGAACATAATATGAGTACAATGTTCACTTCTGTGGCAAACTATAGTTTATCACACAACTCGAAAGTATATTATACTGTATAATTATATTATATTTTATCTTACCTGTTATATGTAGGTACCTACCTATTATTGAGTTCATAACGTGCAAAAACGTCGCATCGTTATAATATATTTTGTGCGTACATATTTCTCTTATGTAAAAGGGGGGGGGTGCATTCTATTATACGTTAACGTCCAATGTCCAAAGTCAAGAAACGCCACTGCCAGTTATATTTATGTAATTGATTTTATTATTACCGATCGTACTATATATAGTACACTAATAATTTACTAGTATTAGATTAGTCAATAATTGTGCTAAGAACAAAGATAATGATCAAAATGAATAAATTGAAACAAGAATTTTACAGTCAATGAATACAGTTGCTATTGTATTGAGGTCGTGAAAATTAAAACATTTTTAAATCGAGTGCAATATACCTATGGTGACCAGATATAATAATCCAAAAAAAAGTACTTTTTAAAATATATTCTCCTTTATTACAAAAAAAAAAAAACTCGTCCCCCTTGAGTGGATTGGTCAATGTGTAAATTATTTTACAAGCTTTCTGATAGCTCATAGGCCATTTCCATCGACGCAATTTTTTTTTTGACTTAATTACTCTATTGTTTGTATTTATTTTCCCTAGAAAAAACTGAATATTTGAAATAATTTCATTACAAGGTCAACTTATTAGGGATGTATCTTTCAAGTGCGTATTTAAGGTTGTTGATTGAAGACGGGCCCCCTCACCCATCACTCGTAAAATAGGCAATCAACTGTAAAAAAATTTTGATTCTGCATTAAAAAGATAATATAATGTGTATTATATAGGTATATATAAAAACATCTGTTTCGCACCCTTCCTCCTATAGATACAGGTCGAATACAATATTGGTGTCTTTACGATGAGAATATTTTGAAACATTGAATACACCGGAAATAAATTAATTTTTAAAGGTGAATATACGAATAGTACATAGTAATATAGTAGGTAGGTACATAATAATAATGTACTACAATATTATTATATCGTAGTTCATACCAAAGTAGCAAAATATTATCTTATTATACTAATAGGCATTAGGTCGAACCATAAAATATAAATAATTAAATCAAGCTAAATAATAAAATATATGTATTAACCGGTGATATTTTAAAAAAAGGAGTACAATTTCATATATTTAACAATATTGTTAAGGACACTAGAACAATGCAATAAAAAATAGTACTGCCCTACGAAAATAAGTACGTCTATGGTTACCATAAATATACCTATACAAAATAATGTAAAAGTTTAGAACCTCTGAACTTACGAGTTCAAATGTTTATTGACACAGATGGCATAAAACTTATAAAATTATTTTTAGATATAGTTGTTTTAATCAAAATATCTTTGACATATTATTAGAACATTATTTTATAATTCTAGAAGTATTTTAGGAACACAATTTTTATTTTATTTTTTGTTGTCCATGAAAAAATTTATAAAATATCAATGTGGAAAATGATAATGGACTTCTTTAACTGTATAATATATATTTTTCTCTTAGAACATGGTTAACTTTTTTGTTGGAAAAATATAAAAATCTCAAACCATTCGAATAAAATAGTGTAATATCTGTTTTTTATTCAAAAATTGTTTCTACAAATCGTTAACGACATTATATTTCAAACCCATTTCAATCGAATATTATGCAAATTCTAAATAATACGACAAAATATAATAAACATACCTATATAAATATATGTGTACGCTCTATACGTTTTATGGTTTTCGTATAGTTTTTCATGGTTTTAGGCACAGCCATTTTGGAGGTTTTAGCGGTATATTTTATGTAAACGTTCACAGCTTACTGGATTTTTCGCATGTAATGTTTTAGTATTATTTCAAACGCACTTAAATCGTCCCCTACCTAGTCGCCCTACAAGCGTTTTCGAGCAACAATAGTAATTCTCGTTTTTCTCTGTGCTATGCGTATGCATACTAATATTTAATCGATTTCGTATAGTACATTTTTACAATGCTTTATAGAATGCTTTTCTTTATAGAAAAAAACCATACCAAGTATGATTGAAAATATATCTAGAAAATCAATAGTTTTAGTCTCCGTTAATGATATATAAACCATATATATATATGGCCGGATGAAACAAGTGAGTAAATCAGCTTATTCACCTAGTAAATGTTTACAGCATTGTAATAAATAGAATCCATTTTAAGAATTCAATTATCATTCGAAATGTTTAAAACATATTGCTAAGAACTTTTTTTATTGATAACAAATATATTAATGATAACCGTGGCCGGTACCTGACACGGATCACGGCAGCATTGCGTTGCGCAGCCGCGCCGTCTGCCGGAAATTGAGAAAGGCGCCCGAGGGGCAAAAAATATTCAGCTGTTTAACGACTATGTATGGCGTGTATAGTATATAATAGTGCACTACAGAGTGGTGGTGGTCTGGAATGATGACGAATATTGTTGTGGCGACAGTGAAGCGTGTAGCCCCGTAGAAAGCCCGATAGCTAAACAATTTAAAATAGAAATATTCTGTATTTAATTTAATTTCAAATAGAAAAATTAATATCAAGTAGTGGGAAATATAAATATAAAATATTTGGTATACTGAGGCCGATAAAAGTGTTTCTCGTAGATGGCATACACATTCTAAACACTTTTTTTCCATGTAATTTTTAATACTAAACCGTAAAATACCACATAAATATTGGTTAAATCGTTCCCCAATGTATACAAGTATTCTAATCACGGAGACATTCAATGTAAAAATATTACTACTTGTTTAATATTGGTAGGTACCTATACTTAGCATTTTCTGTTATAATATTGGTAATTTATTTACGTGTAAATTTATATTATTTTTAATAAATTGATTTCGAACATAATGTTATACCTAGTTTACCGAAAAATGTTGTATCGACTTAAATTATTTGTAATTTCATGGCATTCAAATCAATGTTTCCGTGTAATCCATGGGGATAATGCGACGTTTGTGATCACAACATGGTTCGACCCCAGTGTATTTTAATATGATTTTTTATTTTTATTTTTTTTTTTTTTAATACATACCTACTATATAATTAAAACGAACAATTTTTGTTCATTCTAATGTTATTATTGTTATTATAGGTTTATATATTATATTTATTGTATAGGTGCCTCTTAAAAATATTTTATTATCTAATATAATATTATATCTACATTTACCCAATATTCACAAATTGTTTGCCTCTCCACTCACAACACCCACCAGCCACCACTTGATAAAACGTGTATGTTTATATACGTTTAGAATAATTACTTTAGTATCATACACAAAATATATAATTTATATATTATTATTGTCGCCAAAAACCAAAATTATATGGTTTGTTATATCATATAGTGTTATGGTATTTTTTATGGGCTCATAACCAAACTTTTTAACCGGGTATTTTTAGTTTCTTTAAGACTTAATTTTTCATATTCTATTGCTGAAAACTCTTCTTTTTTTGGAAGGGGGGGGAATGCCTTTGCCTACTTGACCTAAAGATTTTCATAAATTATTCCGTGTTTCGAACTATATAATTACGAGCAGAATTTTAAATCAAACTAAAACAGTCAAAAATACAAACAGGTATTTAATTATATTTGGGAAGAACCAAGTAAATATCGAAATTTTTGGTTCTAAATAAAATTAACTCTCCTATTATGATTATAACTTATGTCCTTGAAATTATGTATCAACTATCAAGGACTTAATTATGTAGACCAGTAGTTTAATTTGATATTTATAGTACAAAACTCCACAAACAAAACTATAATGATTATAAAAAAAATGAAGAGCTTTTAAAGAAATGTCGGCGGGAAAGTTCTAAAGAGTGTACTTAAGAACTTGAGAATTTACTGTATATTTTATAGTCAGGCAGTGAATATAAAAACAAAAAGTTCTTAAAACCTTTTCAGCAAATATGATGTTTTTATTATATTTTTGGGATATGTTTTGTGTGGAAAATTTAGATATTAAATATTAATTTTAATAATAGGAGTACAATGTTTATTTTCAAAAAATTGTATTTAATTGTTAATTAATATAAATAACATAATATAAATCATTAAATAATAAATATTAATAAATAGATAAAGTATTAAATATAAATGATATATACATGGGTGCTAACGTGTCGCAAATTATACAATTATGTAACGAAATTATTTTTTGAATAATGGAATAGTTATTAAATTACATATTATTTCAATAAACACGATAGATAGTAACAAAGATAATTTCAATTAAGTAATATGGGGATTTTATGCTTGTCCCTCAATGTTATTAAAAAAAATATATAGTTGAAAATCTATACGGAAGGGTATAATTACTAATAAATTATAATAATGTATAAATATAGGCATACGAAAATTATAGTTATAATATTAAATTAAATTTAAATCTTTTTTTCAATCATCTTTTGAAAATATTGACAACTTTTAATATTCGTATAAATAATCAAATAACCAAAAAACAAAATGCAGTTTAACATTTAATTTTGTTTAAATTCTAAATAAGCAAGAATATATTGTATTTATATATAATTTATATAATATGTCCAAATGTTATATTTTAATTTCAAAAAAACATTTAATTAATGAACGATTTTTATAAGTTTTTTAATCTTCGTATGTTTATTATGACACATGTCACCACTAACCTTCTTTCAGACATTTGTGTCCGTAGAGTTAGGTACATACGATATATCGAAGTAAGTTTATGTAAAATAATACTTGTTTTGCATTAAATAACTACCAAAAAATGATTTGATTCGTGACTTGGATGGTTAGAGGTGACTTTGTTAAAAAATTAATTTATTAGAAATGTGAAAAACAAAATGGGAAAAAAGTCGGCGCTAATAATATCGAATTGAGATCTGCTCACTCAAAAAAGTTAAATGAATTGATTTTTCTTGTTTTTATTTAATTTCGGTACTAAAAATTTAATTTGGATAGATAATATCTAAGTTTGTAGCTTTAGATAATATTACTGTATGCACAGCGATTTAATTTCAAATTTGCCGCCAAAAGGATACAACATTCCATGATAGCTTTTTATTTTGTTATGATTGCACCTATGTAAACTGGACGCGGAGTGTATTGATTTATTTTTGTTTGTAGCTGTGTTTACTTGATAGCGTTTATTTTACTTGATAGTGTTATCACTTATAATTCATGTTTTTGAAAAAAGTCGTTGCTAATTTGCTGAGTCGGTGGCGTCATTTGGACAGGGTAAGATATTCATAACGAATAATGAATATCATATCAATAATTCGTTTGTCTAATTAAAAATAATTATTTTAGTAATTTGATATGTATTTTAAATTGGTTAGCCAGTGTAGTAGGTAGTGGCTTCTGGCTTGTGATTTTCATTGATATTTTACTATTAAAAACATGATTGTTCATGTCTGCGCCATTGGATACTTTTATATTGGATAATAAGTGAGTTATTTTATCTTTGCTGTATTAAAAATTGATGACATTTGTGACATACACCCCCCTACCCCAATAAATATTTCTTCGTGCCGTCCCTTAGTGGCCTGCATGAAAATATGTGTAATAATAATAAAAAAAAAAAAGAAAATTGAAATTATGCAGTTTTTCTCAGTGTTACTGAAAGTCTCTTAATTTATGTTTTTGTATACATTTTTATTTCATATTCTTCATATTCAAAAGAAAGGTAGTATTGGTCGTTGGGAATTTAATTTTTGCAAGAATAATAAGAAAATTGTTTTTTCAGAAATTCTATTTGTAAGCGGTTGTATCAAATTACTTGTTGTCAATTCTTCAATGCAAGTTTTGTGGTCTCTGCAAGCATGGTTTATTATTATCTTGATAGTTTGACAGATTGAAATTACCACCATGTTTGGACATAGGTAATTATATTCATTGTTTTTTTTTTTTTTTGTATGCGAAAAACAATGTAATAACTTATTGCAAAGAGGTAGGTACCATTGTTATAATTATGCACCTTTTGTTAGGGTTTTTTTTTTTTGAAAATTGTCCGAGTATTCTTTTGTTTGATAAATCTATCATTAGAGATGAACAGTGGTCCTTTGAATTGATTTTGATTGTCATGTAATCGCAGTACCTATTTGTGAATGTGTGTGTCATATATAATTAATCATATTGACAATTATTTGAATTTATTAATATTTGGTTAAAAAAAAAAATATATCAAGCGTATACAATTTTTTGATTGATAATAATGTTTAAAGTATAGTACGATAATATGGGTAATATATTTAAATTATATAAACTAATTGATGGTTAGGTAGGTATATTAATCTGTTTAGCGATGCGATTTCTGTTGATACCTACATATGTATACATTTTCATTTTACATTTCGTACGTACCTAATATGTCATAATAAAATAATACATTTTTTTTAATATAAATATTACATACCTATTAATCAACATATAAATTACGTGTGCATAATTCATAGGTATACTATACATAAATAAGTATACATATTATATAATATATGTTAGGTATTAAACAATAATAAATAAATAGTTATAGACTATAGGCAATACCTACATAGGTAGGTACTATATAGGCTTAACATGCATACAAAAATGTGTATATTCTATATTATGTATATTATAAAATTATAAAATGTTATTAGGTAGAATATTATTTTAGATTACCTATATAAAATACAATGTTTTTATTGTGGTACATACTTATTGGATATTATGATTTCTGAGTTGACAGAATAATGTTATATATCTATGTATAAGATTATATTATGTCATAAATTAATTTTGTCTCATGTTTGTAGTAGTATTTATATTATAACTTATTTTTTTGTATAACATATTTTTATACTAAATGCTAGGTTTTCTAGAATTATTAGTATGTATATTACCATATTTGTATTACAAAAATACTATTATTGTGTTGCAGTTTAAAAATTAAATATTAGAACGATGACTATTTTAATTAAACTTAATAATGTATAAAGTCAGGTGGGGTAATAGTAAATGGTTCTAACAAAGTATTTTTTATGGCTGTTTATAACATAAATTGATTTTATCATTGTATATCAATACTAGTGAACGTAATAAATATATTTCCAATGTAATTTTAGCCAATTTTTAATCCCAAACCTAAAAAAATTGTAATTTACATTTACCATTACCCTTTGATTTTTGATGAAATATAAATGAATAGATTAAAGCTGTAAGGTAATCATTAAATTGTATATGTCGCAAATGAAAATGAATATTTTTTAAAATAAGACAGTATTTTTTTTTAAATTGTATACACCAAAATATATAATTTGGGGTAATTGTGAACAGAACACTTAAACTCAATGAAATAACAGAAGGATAATATTAAATAAAAAAAATTTTACACTTTATTGAAGTATAAATCTTTTGTTTTAATTTGGAACATATTAAGTCTTTCAGTTTATTTTAACTTAATGTTTTACATAACACCAATTACATTTTTGGTTTTATTTTTAATATATACAACTGAGGTGTTAAACTAAATAGATACAGTTTTTCTTCATTTATATTTACCTGCATAATAATAATAATAATATATAATATTTATATATATATAAAATACCAACTTTTTGTTAAATATATAGTTAACACTTTGTAAAAACTTAAAATGTAATAAACTTTATAATAAAATAATAATATAAACTAACAGCTAAATAACAATTTTACTTTTCATTTGCTTTGATATAACCTTTAAATTTGTACACAACATTTCTTCCTTTCATTATGATATCCAGATCTAGCACAATTGCTTCAATCATTTCAGAATTGATAGTACACATATCACCATCATTAACATGACAAAATAAATAGGTATGTCACTAACATTGTGATATGCACATCTCTCTAAGTATCCCCACTTATTACCGTGTATTAAATTCTCCGCCTTTCATTGGTTACACATATCAAGCATACATTTCTAAGCTATCATCACAGAACTTACAGAACTACTGAAACTTATACATGGGAAAATGTGGGGATGTGTATATCAGACTAAAATTTGTATTGTTACTGATATACTGATCTATTTTATCATGATCATTAATAGAAAACGGTGTTCCTATCATGTTATTTTTTGGATTATTATATTATTATCATTATCACCCACTCTGCACCAAACACACATATTTGACTTGCATTTTATTCCGAAGCCCTCCTGGAAAATTAACCAATAATAATGTATCAGCTTTTATATTTTATATATATTTTCTTTGTGGTTATCTTGATTATTTATTTTATTGAGTGTCACTCATTCAATTCAACGGCGGTATCCTCAGTTTCATCAGAAATGTCTGTATATTGTTTTTTTTATAGACCTCTCTCTTTTTTTTCTAATCCCAGCTTTATTTTGTATTTTTTGAAGTTTTGCTTCTTTGAATCTATCTAAAATATCTTCTGTAGTCAGAAATTCACCTTATCGAGCTGTTTTAAGTCTTAGTATTACTTCAGTTCTTTTTGGTTGACTACATTTCTATTAATTTTTATCACAAGGATGGCTCATTTGTGCCCTTGCCTTCAATAAATTTTCAACACCATCACTTCGAGCTCGTTTTCACTCAATAGAGCCGAAAATAGGATTTTACGGCCTTTTATTCTATTGAATAACAAAAAAGAAAGAGTCAAACTCTTTTGAAACCTGTTTGTATGTTTTATTGCCTGAATTTATTGCTGAAATTGCTTTTTCTAGGTCAATAGCTGTATACACTGGTGGTTTATTCTTCCTTCTGTAATTTCAAGCCCTAAAGATAAATACAATTAGTTGTGTTATTAGGTGTTAGGTATACCTAATCAAAAAAATTGCCCTAATTGCATGTGTACATTTACCCCTTATATAAATTTATGGGGGAAAATGTAAACATGGTAAAAGTGTACAAATACTTGAAATACTAAATGTTGACCATTAAAAATGGCTTTTTATGATTATAATCAAGAATTAAAAGTATAAATTAACACAATACTTACATTTTGAATAAATTGAGAACGAAAAGATTCACAAATTAAATTGTTTTACACTTTTTTCAGCACGCATTTTCTAAATGATAACAGAAAAGATATAATCTCTAAAAAGCTGAAATCAATATATTTCATGGAAGAAAATATATTAAATAATAACATAGCCCATTATAGAAAGGGCACTTAACTTAACAAAAACTGAGGACCAGCCTTGAAGTTATCATCGAAAGTAAAACTGAAAATACTCCCTGAAGTTAGTAACGTTTATTCCTATATAATATATATTATATTTATATGCATTGATTAATGCAAGCATTTTCAAATCTGTATAATATCTGTTATCAAAATTGGTCAATAGCTGTTATTTTCTACATCCAAGGTCACCGATTTACTTTACACAGAAACCAGGATGTAGACATGACAAAATAGATAGGTATGTCAGCAACAATACGAATTTTAGCCCGATTTGCGCATTCCCATTTTTTCCCATATATTAGGTTCTCCGTTTTTCATTCAATTTTGTGGTGACAGCTTGGAAATGCATGCTCGATATAATTCCTTTTGTAACCAATGAGAGACGGAGAACTTAATACACGGTAAAAAGTAGGGATACTTCACAGAGATGTGCGTATCACAATGTTGCTGACATACCTATCTATTTTGTCATGAATGTAGAAAAGATAGAGTGATACCGCTTGTAAATATTTCTGGTACTAATTTTTAAGACATTTTTTAGTTCGAAACTGTCGTACAGATGGTGCCACCACCAGACCAATTTTTCATCTGGAAATATTACATTATTTTAGTCTTATGTATTAAAATTATTGTTGTTTTATATTCTTCTCGTGCCATATATATTTTTATATTTTTATGTCACATGTTAAATACATTATTGGGGTTATTGCGTACTTTCATACTTGCACAGTGATATTATTTGTGTATATTTTATAAAGTAATTTTTTTTTCTATAGTTATTTTCAACATAAGATTATATGGATTTTAAAACTAATTTCAATGTATTAACCATGTTTATAAATTCAAAATTGCAATATTGATACATGAAAATTAGTTTAAAAAATCCAAATAATCCAGTGTCAAAAATAGCTAATAAAAAAATCCAAGTTATTGTACACACTCGTACTTAAAGGGTTAACAATTTAAATAAATAGATAAATTCCTACTTTTAATACTGGATACATTTTTCAATTTATTTTGATGCCCAAACTATGATTCTAAACACAAAATTGATGGAGTTACAGAGGCTTAAAAAATTTGGGGATTATTATTCCAACTCATTTTCGGGGATTATTACTCCGATTATTGTTAAGGCGGTAAATACAATTATTATATACTATACATAATATTACTATCAAAAATAAATTTATGAAAAAATTGAAAATTGTATGTTCCATAATATGTAAAATAGACATTACCAAAGTTTTTGATTTATTTTTCGGAATTATGAGAAATAATCTGTTTATTTGACTTCCTGGTTTAGTTTTTTCTTATGCTTTGATAGGTATATGATAATTTCAAAGTACCACCCTGATCTCATATTCTTACATTTGCTACCAGAAAATAAGTACATGTACACATATATTTATAGCCATTAGATCAAGTCTTTTGATCGAAAATTTATATCTTTCTCTACTCCTAATGGAGTCAGGTTCTAGTCCAACTGTGTATGTTTCTTATACTAGGTTAGTAGTTTTTGTCCACTATCTTGCATGATATGATCCCACCACATTGCAACCTATTATTTTTATGTCGTTGTTTTTATACATGTTATGACTTTATTAATTTATTCATACTGTTTTAAGTTTTTAACTTTATTTTGGTTATTTTTCATTTACTCATACTTAAAGTCATTTGCAGCCATGACTTTTAAGAGTTAAAACATTTAGAATAACACACCTTAATATATGTCAGTCTATATGGCCTTGGAACTTTGGGATGTTTATATTAAACTATATAGAAGCTATCCTGAACTTCCTATCCTTAAAACCTAGTTTAATAGAGTAAAATATTTTTCATCCTCCAAAAAGTTAATAATAATAATAATAGGCAAAAAACAAAGGTAATCAATATTTCAATTTAAAGACTATATGGCGACCTTTATGTGAAGGGAGTGTAGCACCTCTCTCCCCATTTCTCGTTGCTGTCCTTATTTGATAATCTGTATTAAATATATATATATATATATATATATATATATACCTAGTTATAAATAATTATAATAGATAATAATACATATATATGATAATACATAATATTATGTAGGTACTTGGTCTACAGCTTTAGGTATTATTATTATTTATTTTATATACAAGAATTATTAAATAAGTTATATTGAACAAGAAATTAATAATGAATATGTACATATATAACAAACATAAACATAATAAGTTATGAGTAGGTACTATAATATAGTATATACACTAATTTATAGATACTGATATACTTTTTAAATATATGAATAATAACCTCTATCATTTTTGAGTTTTATGGCCATTGTTATCAATGAAACACATAAAGTGTTCAATTGGCTTTCCATATTCATTTACATACTGAATTATAAATGCAATAGGTATGTGAAATGTTGGGTGTAGAATCAATTGAAATTTAGAAGTAGCGAGCTTTATTAACTTCTTGAAAAACATTATTTATTACATTTTCTGCCATTAATAAAATTAAATATTCATATGTATGGAATGATAAATAAGATGTATGACATTTTCCGGAATTGCCATATTTTTGTATATATTCTGAAAGAAAAAAGTCAAATTCGGCAATCAGTTCAATCGCCATAAAAAAATGTCTGTTATTTGAGCAACCAATCTGAGTTGTGTCACCTCTGGAAGACAAACATCTTGATAATAATGCTTTCACTACAGCATTTAGGTATTTTAAAATTGTAATCCAATAATTATTTTCCAATTCCATTTCCCACATTAGTTGTTGATTAATTCTTTCTAGATCTATACCTCTTTTTTTCATTATTGAAATATTTAACCAATTTTTTTGTAAATTTTCATGGGTAGATAATTTTTCTTCAGCTTTTTTCTAATTTGAAAAGCCACAAGTGGCAAATCAAGATTTACCACCAAATAAGACACACGGATAGCAATAAATGGACACCTTAATTTCAGAATGTAAAAAAAATATTATTCTTATAATTTCTCCATTTATTTTATTAAAGTACCTACCTAGCTTCCAAAATATTTTTATTAAAATATCTATGTACTGTCTTTCTTGTACCTCGATTATTTACAGTGTATGACCTCTTTGATTTTGAAAAGTTTAATTGGGATAAGTCTTGCGCAATACCATGAATAGAAATATAATCTTTCAATGAATCATTAATATCCCACAAAACTGGATAGTTTCTAATAATAAAAATAAAATTAGTCCATTATTTTATTGAATTGTAGCTAAATATCTAAACCAGGTGATCTTAGCTAAAAGTATAGTTGCTATTCAAAAAAAATTATAAAACTAAAAGATAAAAATTAATTTTTTTGCATAAATGATAATGTAATACTCTATGATGATAAATCAATTTCACAAACATTTATAGGACTTATCAAATGTTTTAATTCTTCTTTCAGAAGTGAATCATTCACAACATAATTTTCAATACCATTCATAGCTAATGAATCAACTAGAATTAATAATATAAAAATTAAATATTTTTAATATGTATTAATTTATCTTATAATTATAATTTTAAATAAGTTTTAATACCTCGTGCCGTTGAAGAATAATTTGATAAATAATTGAGGGGGGTCATTGACAATGTCATCTACATTTATTATTTCAACATAATTAACTAAAATCAATTACAATAATTATAATTAAATAAGTGTTAGACACACAGAATATTTTTTATTTTAATTTTTTTTTTTTTGTGCTTTTATGCACAATTTGATTATATAATTAGTTTTTACTTATTAAATAGCTCTTACCTTTAGGCAATTTTTGAAAATATGATTGAAAATTTCCAGTTTTTAAAATAACAGAAGTAATTTTTAAAGATTTTTCCTTAGCTTTTTTACAGTAAGCAACTCCACTTAAATTTTTTTCTCCATCCATTATATAAAAGCAATATAAGCAATTATCTAAAAGTTAGAAAGCTATAAAGTGTTACCAAAAAACATATGAGTTACAAAAAATTTGAAAGAAACACGTTGATGGGCAACAATAATTATGGTCTAAATGTGTAATCACTAATATATAATAATTACAGACGTCTGTGTTAATAATATAATAATACACACACACACATATATATATATATATATATATATATATATATATATATGCAAATGTTCTAATTTTTTAAATAATTAAAATAAATATCAAAACTACTTCTCTGACCCATAATTCAACCCTTTTGTGGCACAGGTAGAGGTTGAGTTACCGGAGCTCAATTTGCTCAGAATCATTTTTTCATAGCACTTAAAAAAATTAAAGGGTTTAACAATGCAAATTTGAACTTTCATTTTAACCATATACATAATATTTATTAATTTATTATTTTATTTTTTTTTTGCAGGTGTGTACTGGTTTGAGATTTGGGTGACATTGAATGTTCGTATATATATATTTTATAGTGCGAAGTAGGTATGTATTTTCATTGATTTTTTATAATCATTATTCTTTGTATATATCAATATAATTTTTTTTGTTCATCAATGTATAATATTTAAATTTATTAAATCTTTTATATGTATAACTTTGTTCCTAGAAAAACCTTTAGCTATATTTTTTCTCAATCTCCATTGTATATTAATATGTGGCCAAAGTCAGATGTTTTTAGCGATATTTTAGGTATTCTAGTGGAGGGCATATTACCATTTGTATAATATTTTATGTATATATTAATTGAATAAGTTACATATGTTTATCTTTCTTTTCCATATGAATATTTTTAAATATATATTACAAAAAACTGTATCTAACAAGTCTAACATGTGTAATATGTTATGTGAATATGTCTTACGACATATTATGTTTTATTACATCAATGACTTTTTTTGAAACTTAATTATGGGATTTTTGTGTGCTTTTTTTATATTGTATTTGTGGTTTATAATTATAGACATTTCTGGGTTTTATAGAAGTTACTTAACAGTATAGTTGTAAGTAAAAGTCCCCTGCTCTGACTAGTATAATTCTATACTCTATTGAAAATGAGATTTGTTGTCGGCGCCCAACTAGTACGCAGGGGAGTGACTTTGTTCCGTGCTTTTGTCTTGCGCACCATCGTTTATGGGATCTTTATTATAGTATTGACAACTAAAGTAAACACATAATTTAAAATGCATTGTGCCTACTCAGTGACTGATGAACGGTGTGATGTATTGTATTATTAGTATTTATATTTATGTATTATATGTTTTTAGATTCTGAGCGTAGCGAGGGAGCTAGTGGTTTTACAATGATGTTTATTTTATTTTATTTTTTTTTTTTATTTTTTTCTTTTTTTTTTCTCTGTTAACAAATTTACTACCAGAAGGAGTGCTCCGATCTTTACACTCATACCCTGTTTCCGGTAGCAAATTGCATCTAGTTGGTACTTTTAAGAGGTCATTT
>JAIPRL010003810.1:0-43438 GCA_025469235.1 Pemphigus obesinymphae | reverse complement strand
ACGGGTTTAAAAAACGTGTATCACTTTTTCCGGGTTACGGGTTTCGGCTTTAACACGGTTTTAATATTTTGCGGGTTACACGGGTTTTCACCCCGGGTTCAAACCCGTTTTGACTCCCTGGTTTTAATATAATCAACTGACAACGTCGCGTTATAAACGCGGGATTTTTGAATAAAATATGGGCGGTTTATTTGAATTTATGTTGGGTATATTATTTGAATTTGGTGCACTGTTGTTCAATTTTATTGTATCTGGTTCGTTTATTTCATAAGTACGATAATATTATTATGTTACAATTTTCTACGTATTACAATTCATAACACGGAAATATAATAATATAATATTTAGGTATGTATTATTATTATTATTATTATTATTATAACCTATTATTTATTTTTACCACAGCCTGTGGTCGGTAAAAGAATAAATTGTGCTCTTGTTAGATTAAACAAGTACGTATTGAATACCTTATACTGATTATTCTATCAAAGCAATACATAATTATTAAAATATCAGTTTAAATGTAAAATTTTGAAATATTTCATTTTTTTTTTCTATCTAAAATGAAAGTTATAACAATTGTATAATGTATTTATTTGATATAAATATCCGGACAAATTTTTTTCTTTTACTATTACCTACCTATTCTATCAAAGTCGACGCATCAACCTCGGTTTCGACTCGCGTCTTGTAGAGTACCTATTAGAGATCAGTCCGGGCCGGTATTTTCTAGCCCGGCCTGGCCCAGCCCATTTACTTTTGTGACCCAACCCAGCCCGGTCCGGTTTTAAAAAAAAAATTCTAGGCCGGGCCCGGCCCAAACTCGGATTACGGTCCGGGTTTTTCTGATCTCTAGTAGTCACAGAAGCCATCCGGGGAAAACCATTCTAAAAATCAGTTGTACCTAATACCTATATCGATTATCGGCCGACAACAAATAAAATAAATGTCATCCCGTTTATATATCACAATCATTATATTATTGTATTTAATTATAACTACTAATACTCTAATACTCAAATATTAATTTTTTTTTTTTAACCCGGATTCCGGTCCGGACCAGGTCAGTATTTTTTGGCCCGGCCCGGTTCAGTCAGTTTTGTTTTAAGATCCGGCCCGGCCCGGACCGATATTAAAAAAAAATTTCTAGGCCCGGCCCGGCTCAAACCCGGATTCCGGTCCGGCCCGGGACCGGACTGATCTCTAGTACCTATACTTGTGTAACGTACGTCTTACCTTGTGGTGTTTTTGTACACATTTTCATATAGGTCATAGATACATTGAATTAATTTATTAAATAATTAATACTTTAAATATACATATATACTCGTATTATATATATATTTCATAATAAATTTAAAAAAAATGTAAAGAACAAATTTATTTAGTTTTTATATTAATTCACAATAAATCGCGAAATGGTATAGGTAAATATGTCGTATATATATTTTTTATTGGGTTTATTTAAAAACGAATACTATTCAAATTAATAAAGTTATTCGATGATATGTAATTTATTGGTAATATCGTTGATTATATGTTGCTAATAATTTATGACCAATGGTAATATATTAGCATGCATATTGCACGTAATATTGTTTTGACGAGGGGCCGTTTAGCCGTGTTAAATTTATATAAACTACACAGCGAGTACCCACCGGTTTTAAAATGACACGCCGCTCCCGAAACCGGTTGCTGCCGGCTCGCGAGACTGCTGAGCGGCTGTGTTAGTGATTCGTATTTTGGTGGGGAACGCCGCCGATTCCACTCGCAACGCCATCTCTGGAGCGTCGTATACGTACAACCTTAGGTATAGCATCCTCTCAATAAAATATATATGTACGTTAAAATGGTATAGGTATGATATGCGATTTGATCCAAGCAGGTAATATGGTGTAGAAATCATACAAAAATAATTATAATTTGCTAAATAATAAAATATTTTGTGAAATTAAGACTGTAATAAATTTAAAATGTTAAAATTTCATAAATAACTGGGTACACAAAAGGTTAAAATCAAGGCTGGGCATTAACGAGTTAAAAGTTAAAATTAAGTTAAAAAGTTAAGTTAATTTTAATTAAGTTACTTTTCAGATTAACTTTTGATTTAATAAGTTACTTTTTTTTTTTTTATTAAAATTAACGTGTTAACTTCAAGTTAACAAAAAAACAAAAAGTGTGTAAAGACACAAAAGTATCTAAATCAAGTTAAATTTTCCCGAAGAACAATGCAAATTTTTGAATGAGGATTTTACTTTTTGGTACCTATACCCAATTTTAGCAGGTACCTACAATAGCATACATGTAATCGTTAAGAATCGATGTACCAGGTTGAGCCCGGTCTTTTTAACTACACGGAGGCTGGTATTTATGTCTATCCAGTATAGAAAATATATTGAAGTGATAGGTACTACTTATTTTATACTGCATTAGTGTGAATCAAACAATAATGTAGGTATTTTGGCAGTTTTTATTTTTACATGTATACACTTTTTCAGGTATAAGAAGTCCCTAGTAGTTGTTTTGAGCGTAAAAAATGACCATCCTTTTTACCTTTTTACGATATAATAGGCATATCGACTTTTTTTTCCTAATTGGGAAATTTTAACTTTTAACTAAGTGAAGTTACTTTTTTTCAAAGTTAATAAAAAATATATGAGTAACTTTTAACTTAACTTAGCTTATATTATATTCAATTAACTTAACTTAACGAGTTAAAAAATATCGTTAACTTGCCCAGCCTTGGTTAAAATATTTTTAGAGGATAAAATATCATTTACATGTCAGTTACTGTATTTGTATTTTATATGATTTTGTGTTGTGTGTGTTTTTATAGTTTTTGTGTGCATGAACGTTCTAGTATTTTTTACTATCAGGGATATGGTTATATTGCAGATACCGAGGCACTGCGTCATAAAAATATTGTTAATGTAAGAATATATTATAATGTTCGTGGAAAAGCAATTTATCATTTCCTAATAATATATGCTAATTAATGAAAATTCATTATTTATCTAAAAATGAATCATTTATATTTTAGAACTTCTTGTACTTAATTTTTTCGTGCTAACCAATATTACAAAATCACCAAAAATAAAATAATAACAGTTTGTTTTCCTAAAAAACTTGATATTATTTAATAAATTCACTGTTTTTACCACATTTTTAACGTTAAGCAATTATTATAAGACGGCGGTGTTGAAATAAGCGATTTATATTTTATGCGTATGCTAGAAGTAATTTTGTTAATAATTACTGCTGAAACCCTTTTACACTACTACTATATTATTATAATTGGAAATCTCTTGATTAGCTTACCTGTTTTATTACTTGAGCAATTATATTAATAGTTATGTTGTTTGCACTAGGTCAATTCGCCATATTAATAGTTTCGTTCAAATCTTTTAAATGTTCATACTTATTTAATTTTTTGAACAACTTGTTCGGGTTGTGTAAAACAATAATTGTTAATTTCGTAAATTTTCTTTTATAGCGTCAGACGTGTAATTTTATTTCGACATGTTGAATGTTTTTATACTTAAATATTTTATTCCGTAATGGGGATTTAAATATATATAAATTATGTGGATAATTTTTATAAATAAAATAAAACCTAAATCCACAAAAGTTTACTTTCGTTTAAGCAAATGTGTATTTTCATCTTCAGTACAGAACACAAACTAATGAGAATTAAAATTAAAATTAAACAACAATATACCACGAAGAATCAGAATTCATAACGCAATTCCAGTTGGATAATTAGAACGAAATTCGATTTTCACAAGAATAACACGGTAACGTTGCGTGCGTAGATGTCTGATACTAATAATTTTCTTATATTGTGGTTAAACGCAATGAGCAATTCGAGCAATTTAAAAGTTCAATAACAAAATTGGCACGAATTATTTTTAAAATTTTTTCTTTACAAAATTTTACATTTTCCACGGCTAAAAATAAATTAATGTATGTTTATATTATTAATTGTTGAAATGGTGGTTTAATGATTAAAAAGAATGATAATTCGATTTAGCTTGTCCTCTTTCAAGCACGATATCACTTCATGCATGCAATACCAAAATAGATGACTTATTCATTTCCTTGTTATCTATGTCTAAAAATTTATAGTACATAGTTAGATTGTAAATTATAGGCTCAAAACGAGATTTGGACGTCAATAATTAAAGAAAATCAAAAAGTTCGGATTCAATCCGAAAGATGCATTTCTGAGCCATTTGCAAATACAAAAAACATTTTAATTCTAAGCTATATAGCGTTTGTATATAAATATTTATATTAAAGTCGTATAGTTTAAGATAGAAAATTCAACGTGCCATAGTCAATTTTTATTTCTGTCAAGAAACACACGTGGCTGACATTGAATTTAACAATTTTTGGCTACTTAAATAACCATTTCAAATCAACGGAAAAAATCAAATACCTTCGACGATTCTTCTGACGTTTGTAGTTTGTATATTCTTATATTATAGTAAATGCCATTATTTGTATCTATCTGAATATTGAGTGGTTTTGGCAAGATTTAAACGATCATTAGAATGAAAATAAAATACATACAAACTAGATACAATACGAAATAATAAATAATTATTTATAACAATAATAATTATATGAGAGATAAGAAGAAACGTTTTTAAATTATGTTTTTTTTTCAAAATTTATTTTATTTCATAATACTTAGAACTAAAAGTTGGCACTTTATTTTGAAATTGGAATGAACTAATTTCTTATAACTCCATGAGTTACAATGAAAAAAAAAACGGGCAGTAAGGGGTAGAAGCACTTGACTTATCAGACAGAATACACTTGGTGGATGTTTTTTTTTTTGAAATTGATGAAATCAATGATAAATCATTGCATTTGATAAAAAAACGATTCTGAGTAGAGCTTCAGGGAACTATTACTGCCAGTTATATATTCATATATTCAGTTTACATTCACCGTAAAATCTGATTGAGTGTGACCTTACAAACTATAATACAAATAATATATATTTACAATAATATGTTTAACTATTATTGTACATTATACATTTTAAGATTTCAATTATAATTTTAAAATAAATTTTTTTGAGTTTGTTCCTATGTTAGACTTCAATGTAAATTATTCACTCAGATTGCAAAGTAAATAAATCAATTAATAATGCTTTTTTATTAATTAATACATTAACCTAAATAAAATGGATATTGCCATACTCAATATATATGTATTATTTGTAAATTTATATAATAATACTATAATATGTGTGTTTTTTAAAAAGATAATTAAATATAGTTTAAAATTCAATGTAGTATTCTATTACTGCCATCTTATTTTAATGAACAAAATAGGGTTGCAAGAAGCATTAACTTCATCAGTAAAAAAATACTATGGGATATGTGTGAAATGTGCGTTGACATAAAAAAAACAAAACCACTAGCTATTTTTTCTCTTAATTTTGTATTTAAATATATTTTAAATAACAATTTTAAGTTTTAGAACAATAATTTATAGAATTACAATTAAATAAAAAATCTTGAATTAACAAAATTGTAATTTTACAATTTTTATATCATTTTTGGGTAGTTTTACAAAAATGGGAAAATTAAAGATGATTTCTCTAAGGTACCAACTAAATATAATTATTTACTAGATTTGTATGTATAAAATGATAAGAATAAAATTTGTTAACAGAACAAAAATAAACATCATTATAAAATCACTAGCTCCCACTAGGCTCCGCTCAGAATCTAAAAAATGTTAGAAATCAATACTAAAGTATAAGCAGTAGAAAATTAAAAATACTCCCACGAAAAGTTTGAAAACCCTAGGTAAGTTAGTAATTTTGGTTTCGATAAATAAATAGCATAAAAAAAGGTGCATTTGTTTTGTATAAAAAATGGAATTACTATTAAGTGCAATAGGTATTGAATGTGTTCTATGTGATGACAATTAAATAATTGATTAATTTTATTTGAATTTGATTGAAATAAATTATAATACTAATAATATTATTAGTACAACAAAATTGTATTTAGTAAAATACGTTGCCATTGAAATGCTTCTAACTAACTTTTGTTCAAGTGTAAATGTTCCATCTATCAACATTTTTCATAAAAACAATTTTTTCTTATTTATATTGTAAATGATTAATTACTATTTATAAATTTTTACTTGTAATTGATATTGTTAAGATTCGTGGAACTTTATATATAATATTTTATCAATAAGATAAGTTCCCTTGGATGCGCAACATCTGTTGCGTTGGGCTTCGCAAAACTGGGGCCTCGAGTTCCTTTCTTCTAGGTAAGAAGGTTGATCGTGGGGCTGATTACCCAACATTATCATAAAAAATCTATGTCAAAAACTTCGCACTAACAAGCCTTTAGAACCAAATGATTAATTTGGATAATAGAAATGGAACTTGGACCGGCCCACCTGGAGTTTTAAGATTCAGAACATGGAACATGTTCATATATTGATATATATTTTAATAATAAATTTAAATTAATTATTTAATTATTAAATTAATAAAAATTAATATTTGATATTGAGAATTTATTGATTTTTGGAAGAAAAATACTACGTCGTATTTATGGTCCAATTTTTGAAAATGGAAAGTACCAAACTAGAACGAATGAGGAAATTTACTAGCTATTTTAAAAGCCAAACTAAAAAGCACATGTTAGAAGCAAACTAATAGAAAGGGCAGGATATGTTTTGAAAGATAATGTCATATGTAAACAAGTACTAATAGTTAAAATCAACGGTATAAGACCCAAAAGACGCCCCAGGCAAAGATAGATGGACACATTGAAAGCAGACCTGGCAAAGGTTGCAAAAAGAATGGAGCTAGAAGCGAGTAAAAATAGGGAAAAATTGTGAGAAATAGTGGATGTAACAAAGGCCCTAAATGAGCTGTAAAAGCTATAAAGAAGAAGAAGATTAATAAGCTGAATGAACAAATTATATAAACGTTCAAATTTTAAATTTATTTAGTTAAAAATTAAAATAAGAGGGGACCTTCAATATTTTATGCTAAACTCGTGCATAGATTAATATAGGTGCTACCGATAGTTATCAATGTTATCATATTATAAGATATCACAAAATAATAATTTCATTATTAAATTAAAAATTTTGGAATTTTTATTTCATACATTCATACATTTTTTTTTGGATATTTTCATTTTATTTTAAATTTAAGTATAAGAAGTTATAATATATAAGATTACATTTATTCGCGAATCTTTAAAAAAATCTATTGAATATATAGAATAAATTATTTGTAATATATTATAGGTATATACTTTCTATATAATAATCTTGTAACAATATTAATTGAAAAGCATAAAAAAGAACAGGAAATTATATGGTTTTTAGAAAAGCTTTGAAAAAATATCAGAAGTGGAAAAGACGATTTATCCATTCACATTTGTCTCAAGAGAGATGATGATGAAAAGAAAAAGAATATTCAATGGGTTTACTAAAGTACTTCATATTAGTAACATTTATATCAGTTTTATAAATGTTCACAGTTTTCATAGGTTGCAGACGGATTTCCGAATAAAAAGAAATTATGCATTTTTCAAAAGTTCTTGACTCGCAGGATTGTTATTTTTTGATACGCTTTGTAGGTTTTTTGTCATTCTTTTATTAATATAAATCTAAAATTAAATCATTGGCATACAATACGCAGACTGGTTGTTTTTAAACTTATCTTATTATGAAAATAAAAGAAATAATAATACATCAAACACGCTGGAAGGCATTAAAACACGTTCATTGTTTATGGGAGGTTATTTTTTATTCGTAGTTTACGAGTTTACCCAAGGGTACATTTTATGGGAATACATTTTCACGATTGTCATTACTTTCGGTACATGTTTTTTTTTTTTTTTTTTATTATTCACAATATTTTTTTTTATTATTTTAGTTTGTTCGTTAGTTGTCCTCCGTGATGTTTTGAACTTCTCGCGGGTCATAAACCACACGCTGGTTGGATTTAATTTAATTTATCATCGTTTTAGACGTATGTCTAAACTTTCAGTCTCGAATAGTAGTATATCATATAATAGTAGTCTTTTATAAATCATATTTGTAGTCACTTATTTCTTTTTTTTAAATATTTATCCAGGTACTTGGAAACCTTTCTTTTTTTCTCTCTATACTGTGCGCGTATGCCAAATTGTATCTATTGAGGATCATAGACATTTTTTAATACAATTTATGTAATATATATTTTTTTGAATTTCATATGTGTTAAAAATACGAAAACAATTATTTGATATATTATGTCAGAAACATTAAACGGTATAGGGATAGGTAATTAAAAAAAAAGAAATAGCGTGAAGTTTCGTTGTAATTAATTACACTAAAGAGTTATATAATACGTATTAAAATGGTAGGAGGTTTCCTGATTAAATGAGATAAATTAATATACTTAAAAATATTCTCATTTCTTAAAATCTGGGGTAATTTACTCGAAAAATTAGTTTATAACACCTATATAAATATATACCTATTTATGTATAGGTACTTAATAAAAAACAACTATATTTAGATTATAATTTACATAGGTACTTAAAATATAAGATTATTTATCTTATACAATTTAATATTTTCCAATATAATTAATAGTTCAGTATTAGAGTAAAGCTGATTAACAATAATTACCTAGTGCATTTGCCTTTGTAACTTTTAGTTGTTAGTAAAATGTATATGTAGAGAATTTTATACTATGTATTGATATTTTTCAATATACAATACATGTTTTGTAATGTACTCGTATATGACTATATATTAATTTTTATGTGTTACACTAAGTAATGAACATCGTTATTTTTATGTTCTTCTTGGGAATAGACAGAAAATAGTTTTATTATTATCAAAAAGTAGTATTTATTGATCGTATTCATGTGGATAGACCCAAGAGATTATTTTAGCGCCTTATAATATTATAATATAATAAAATATTTCTTATTCCGTTCAGGATTAATTATTTTTTTTTATTAAAGTTTTGATTTGATATTTTTCTGGTTAGTTTTCGAATTTATTTTTTCAATTTGGAAAGTGGTGGATGTAGAAACATTTTTTTGTTTTATTTTTTGGCTTTAATATAGGTATCTACATAATTAATAAAAGTAATTTTAGTTACGCGATAACTTTTCCTTGTCCACAAAAATCAATAACATAATACGAAATAATTGAAATAAATATTGTTTTAGCGATGAGATCTAATCTAACTTGTATAGTGTATACTGCATACATATTACTTTTTTTTGGTTGATGGATATTGTCGTGTCAGATTGGAGTATCATTGATAGCTAAATTTGGAATTAACGTCCGAATTATAGTAAAAACAACATGATTTTTGATTGTGTGAGGAGCGAGGAAGCTTGTGGTTTTAAAATGCTGTTTAATACATTTTTTTAAAATTTTTATTTCATAATAATATTTAATAAGTAATTATATTTTATCATATATTTTTTTCATAACACAAAAACGAACAAGGAAAATAAAAGAGAAATAATAAAAACGAAATTATAACTTATAGGCGGAAATATTATGGTAGGTGTATGTCTGACGGTAGATAGCACCACAACGTATTAACAAGTATGTATATGGAAATACGAGAGCACGCATTTGGATATCTGTGTACACTTTATCCTATCTGGATATCTTTAGGTAGTATTTATCGGGAAGTGAATACGAATAGTGAATTCTGACCATAAATTATAGTAGTACAGTAGATTTTTTATAAAAAACCACGTCGAGTAGGTAATAGAACAATTTATTCGAATGTATTTTAGATGTAATTGTTGCATCATTGTAGTGTACTTTTAATATATGTTTTATGTGTACGGGCACTAACGTTTGATTGTGAAAAACAACTTTTTAAAACGAAAATGCAGCGTAATATATGTAATTTTAGATAATACGAAAAACTTAAAATCACTATAACTTCGAAACTAAGTGCGAACGGTCCAAAATGTTTGCAAATTCTTGATCAATATAAAAAGTAATAGAGATTAAAAAAAATATATCCGGTATCCGGTAAAGTAAATTCATTAACGTGTTATAAATTCCTATAAATATTTTATTATTGGAAATTATATTTTGAAGTGATTTTCTCATCATCGTATTTGTATAGTTTTGACATAAAGTTTCCACTAAACGATAGAAAAATGTACAATAAATAAAAAGGAATTGTTTTTATACATTGGATTTTGAAGAAATTTGAAATTCAAAATACAAATCTATGAAGTATTATTTTTAATTACACATTTTTTTTTTATACAATTAATGTAAAATTTGTTTGTTGACTAGTAGGTACTTGTACACAGGAAGCAAATCATATAAGAACATACATTTAAAATTAAAATATTGTAAAGTTTCGATTATATCCAAATCCAATACCGCATATTATAAAAACCATCACTAAACGATTTTGGCATTTGAAAATCAATTTTAATCCAAGTCCATTTAATAATCATCAGTCCGAGAAATTTATTTGTAGCTGTCTACCATTCACCGATGTTAAAATGATAGTTTACAGAAGGTTTTTTTCTTCTTCGATTTTTTGATCGACTATATTAAAGCTGAAAATTGGGGTAAGAGGAGTTAGGCGTTTCTAAAAAAAAAGCGTTGTCCAATTTATTTTATCCAATTATTTTTGTTCGTCCTGAAAGCCACATATACAGTTCTACAGAGAACAATTTATTTTGTCCTATAGGTACATGCATTTTTTCTGTATACATTTTTCATACAATTAACTGCATGAAGTTCCACGGGGATTTCTTCTAATTCATTCTTATTTAATAAATTATTTCATCCAAAGGGAATTTTTTTTTATGCATTTTCTCGAAAAAAAAAAAAGAAAAATATTAATATTTAGAATTTACTATTCGTAATTTATTAAATTTATAGCATAAATAATATAATTCTTTCAATAGATTTCAATAGATCTAAATATAAATGACCTTATCTGAAGTATGGTTTTTATTTCACTTTTTTATTTTATTAAACAGTGCAGTTTCTATAACAATATTCATTCGGTTTGATGATAATTATCTTACAAACTAATTTGGATATTTTATTTATATTATTTTCCAAAGTGAGATATTAAATAGTTAAAATTTTACTTCAATTTATTAAGTTAATATTTTTCAGCTTTTTCACTAGATTTATTATTATTGCCATTTTAAACTATAATTTAACTAGTTCAAATTCTAATTGTATTAACTAATATCTTCCAGTTTGTTTTTATAATAAGTTAGTTAAGTTAACATACTGCAAGAATGATTATTATTAATTCATTATAAATATAAAAATGACGATTAATATATAATAATTAATTATTAATAAATGTGAACTTAATATTAAAAATGTAAAATGTGTGTAAATTCATAAACATTTTTTAATAGTCTTAAAAATTTAAATCCTAAATTATTTAATGGAAAATAATCAAAAAAATTTACATTTTGTCATTTTAACGTCAAACTTAACGAGTTAGAACTATTTTTAGTTACCTAACGATAAAACTTAGTACCTATCTACTTTCAACTAATTTAAGCAATTTTTTTTTTATTAACTTTCACAAATTTGCTTTTTTAATTATTGTAAGTAAATAAATAAAATAATTTTGGTTATAATAATTTAGTCTACGTAACAAATATAAATAAAAACCAGACAAAATTAAATAGACGTAGTTTCTGATAAGTTATAATACATTTGGTTGGATAGGTCAAACAACAATAAAGTCAGGTTTTATATGTAAGTAATCGTGAACGAAAATGGTAAATTTATTACTATAGTATCATGAATGTTGTATTATTTTAAACTCCTCTATAGCCATTAGCCATGCTGGACTTACTAATAGTTCGTACTTACAACTAATGTGAAAAATCCTTTTTGCTTTTTCTGAGAGGCGAGACCGATGATCTCTTCGAGGGTTTGGATGGGCGGCACTTTTGGCACACGTGACATGTTAATGTAGTGGCGGTCCAAGAGGAGGGTCGACACTGGCCAGTATACAATGAACGAAAATGTCATAAATTTAGAAAACGTGTCGGTTGCCGATAATAATTAAACGGTGGATTTTTTTTTTTTTGAGGTTTCAGAAAATGTGCACTATCTGGGAATGACGTAAGTTGGGTTGAATTTTAGGGGTTGATAAATTTATTGGAAGGGCAAAGATTAACCACGTTAACAGATACTCCCCCCCCACCATTTACTAGTATTACCATCAAAATATGGACTATAAATATGATTATAAAATATAAATATATAATAGCGAATATTTATACATATGTGTCCTGATTTAAAAATATTCAAAATGAGATTAGTTCGATACTTCATTTATTGTATTTTTAATTTAGTAATTGTTTATGTAAGCAAATTATAATAGGCACTGCAGTAGACTTTTCAGAGTTGTGATAGAAAACTTCGAAATTCCAAATTTGTTTTGGGTAGTACGTATTGAAATAAAGTACCTACCTAATGTAAAACTCATTTCAGTTTACATCGTTGGAAATTTAAGTATATTATTTGAAGGATAATAGTGTTTGTGCACGTAAACGCTTGGAAAAACGATGAACTATTTTACCTTTATATAATATATATCGCAAAATTGTAAATTTTCATCATACGAAAATCGTGTCAAAATATTATCACACAATATAATATAGACATTCATCTAGTATACATTTATAAAATTGATAAAATTATGTATAAGTGTCACAACACACCTTTAAAACACATATCCCCTAAAAATAAACACCATGTTATTATTTTTTAAATTCTAATTTAATAAGAGTATTTAAGAGTGTCAAACTGGATCTAATTTAAAAGTTAATACACTGAACACAAGTTAATAAAAAATTTTAATTTATTTAGTTGTTTTTAAGTGTTTTTTTAAAAATATATATTTTAGTCATATATTTTTTATTTATTTATTTACACATTTTTGAAAAATTATCGATTTTAATATGTTTTGTTAAAATATAATAAAATATTACGAAAAACAAGTTTTAGATTCGGAATGAATTGATGGTTTTACAATTGAATTTTTTTATATATATTTCTGGAAACAACTTTCTGACTATTAAACTTGGTCCAATGTCTTCCTGTTTACACATATCTAATAAAATGTCATCTATTTAGTACTTACCTTGAGAGGTAATTTTTAAATTTCTCTAGCAGTTGTTTTTAATTTATATGAAATAATTATCCACTTCCAGTATACTACTGGACAAGCAAAGTGCTTATTAATTCGTAACGTATAAAACATTTTAAGTAAAATTTCATATATTTTTTGTAATATCATTAATGCAATCTCTGAAGTACAATTTTAGAAAATAATTTAATGGAAAAATATTGTTTTAAATATACTTATTTTAATAGAAATATAATTATTGAATATAAATTAATTGAAAATAACTTTGTGGATAATAAACAAAAGTGAAAAAAATAATTGGAATGCTAATTGTAAAGAATATGAATAATTAAAATATATTTGTAGAAGAAATAAAAATATTGGAATCCAAAAGTATTAGAACATTAAAAATTAGGAAAAACAAAAAATTATAATGTTAAAAACTAGGAGTGCTAAAAATTTGTTATAATAATGATTAGGAATGCTGAAAGCTTGGAAAATTAAAACTATATACACTTAAAACTTGGAATAATTATTATTTAATATCGTTGCCATGTTCATGATAAAAAAAGTTAACCTATAAATGGTATAAATAATATAATTATATTTTATATTATTTTTAAGAAAGTTTTTTTTACATCATTATGTATTGTCATATTTTAAAAAATTTTAATCCAAATAATCAGTATTCTTGAATTTATTTTCAAATTCTTTAGCGTTTAATAATATTGTTAAATTTTCAATTTTTTTTAATACTTACATAACTTGTAATCATATTTTAAATTATTAATTTTTAAGATTTTTGAATAGGTTTGAATACCAATACCGATACCAATACCAATACCAATACCAATACCAATACCAATACCAATACCAATACCAATACCAATACTAATATCAATACTTTTATTATGTAGTCGATTTTACTATTGTCCAAGATTTCTAATACAATTAAATAAAATATTTAGGAGTATTTTTTTCGGGTTGTTATTTTTAATTTCCCGAAAAATTAACATATATTCATTTTATTTTTAATATATTTAACGTTCACAAATATTATTTTCCATAAATGTATAATGTCCCGTACGCGTACGATGGCAGTTGTGACTTGTATGCCACATAGATATCAGTGTTTGGAAAGAACGGCGTTCATGTACATGAACATGACGATGCACATGCATACGTCCACGTTCATATTTTGTGAACGCCATTGGTTTATGTCAAATAGAACGTGAACGTGAACGACATTTATATTTTTAAGAAATCTTTTTCAAACCGTTAAAATTAAATTAAAATATATAAAAATGTCGACATAAACATTATTACATTTAAATATAATACTTAAAAGTCCGATTTCCTTGGGTTTGCTAAATTAAAACGATAGTATCCACAAATCGGTAATTTTTCAGTATAATGTATACAATATATACGATATATACGAGAAAAACGTATATTGTATTGATAATGGATTAATGTATACACGAACGTTCGGATGAATTTTTAATTTTTTTTAGTTCTTTTTAAATACATTTGAACGCGAACGTGAACGAATTAAATGTTCAAGTGAACGTACCGGAATACTGATAGATGTGCACATCGTAGTAGTATGTGTAATATTTCAAATTAGATACGTTGGATGCATTTTTAACTTATGTATTACTAGCTTAAGTGCAACTTCTTGTAAGTGCAACTCTTTTTATGCGAAACTATTTGTAAGTTTAAGTTGAACTGTTCAACACCTTTTGAGTGCGGAACCTTAAATTTAAGACTCCGATTGAGTGTGACACCTTGTAAGTTTAACTTTTATTGAGTACAACACCTCATTAGTAGAAATATTTTTTCAACTCATATACAACGGTTTATGTATTATATTGGAAATAATATTGTTAATTAATTAATTTAAAAAATATTCCGCCTCCGGGGGACACTGACGTTCACTTTTTAGAAGATATACTCCTAAAGTGTACACTGTCGACAAAATAAGTAATCCGAAAATAGAACGAACTTACTATTCTCGGATTTTTATAATAACTCGAACCAGTTACAGGTTTTACTCAATCTCAATATAAATTTGATCAATATTTTAAGAAATATTTACTGTTAAATATAATATTGATATAATAAGTATAATATAATATAGTAGGTACCTACTTCGCATATATAGGATTTTTTTATACAACCATTGTCGTCAGGTGGATATATTCGAAATTCCGATGAAATATCATATATATGATAAAGGTTTGCCTGAGTGTATCAATATAAATACTACGAAATTTAAAACTATAAGGTATAAAAATTATAAATTCTATGAATCAGCGGGACAAACTTAAATACTTAATACGGACTCTTCACAGGATATTATATATCGCATAATTTAATGGAATAAAATTGGTAGGTAGATACAAAATTTAATTCAATTAAACGAAAAAAAAAAATGATAGGAAAATTTATAACGATTTCGGATATTAGATAAAAAAAAAAGTCGCAAAAAACAAATAGGCGGAATGGGATTCGAACCTGGATTCGGGTCGGGCAATTAAATTTCTATGATTTTTCTCATGGATAAAACGAGTAAAATAAGTTAGCGTTTTATTTATAAGATTTTCAGAATGTTCGAAGGGAAAACTGTATTTTATTCGATTATTTTCACCTGGTTCAGATTCGACGGGAACCCTATATTTGTTTATTTTGATATAATAACAGGCGTAAGCCGAATTAAAAATAATTTGATACATTGATACATGATAATTATGATATAGTTAATACAAAAAAAAAAGAAGAAAAGTGAAAGAAAATATATATACAAACATTTATATAATAAGGTTAATATATGTGAAAAATAATAGATAATACATAATAATAAATTAACAAAAGTAGTATTATGGAAATAAATTATTTTATGTAAGGTATAATTACCTGTTGAAAGAAGTATATTGATTGGGGAATGAGTTAAATAGTTTTTTGGAGAAATGAGGAATAAAAGAAAGTTTTTTGCGTTGACGATTAATTTTGAAGTTAATGTGTTAATTATTTAGTAATTTTTTAAGAAACATGGCGTAGGAATATTGTCTTCTTTCATTTGAATTTTGTAAATTTAGTGTTTGTAGCTATAAGATCCATATCCAGCGCGTGGTTGTCTACATTTTTTGCATCTATATGAAATAAACCGAAGAACTCTATTTTGTAATCCCTCGATTTCGTTGCAATGAGTGGGATGAGTTAATGTTTCCAATATAATGCAGGCATGTTCTAGGCATGAGGACGAATGACGTGGGACGAATGAATGCTGTTAAAAGTATCAGGATCACTAAGGTTAGAACAGTTACGATTAGTAATTGCAAAAACCGAAAGAGATTTTTTTTTATTAAATTTCTAAAATATGTAATAGTCGAACAGTGCCGGATCTAGGGGCGAGCGAACCGGGGGCATTTGCCCCGGGCGCCATTATGATGGGGCGCAAAAATGTAAAAATATTCAAACTTTTCATTCCGCTTTTGGAAGTAGTGGAGTCCCATTGAACACTTTTAATTTTTAATAGAAATTTTTGGAATTTTGGTAGAAATTGACGAACGACCTTTTTATTTATTTTTTTTTTTTTTTGCTTACATATTCAAATTTAAAAAGGTTTTTGCCCCGGGCGACAAACTCTCTAGGACCGGCACCGGAGTTGAATAATAGTAATTTTCAATCAAACATAGAAAAGATCTTGGCTGTGCACGGTCCCTAGAGACTACCCGGGACCGGTGGGCGCGTTCCTGACGTACGTAAAACGGGCGTACATCGTGTACTCCTCGGGCCGGTCGGACGAACGTGTCGTAAATTTCGGGGAAAACGTGTCGCGTCCTCATCTCGGGCGTGTCACCGCGGCCCCCGCCGACCGTCCCGGAACACGCCGCCGTCGCCACGCCGGCCGCCGGGAACGGTGTGGCGCCTACACGTTGTCGGGAGACCGCGTCGTAGCGGGCCAGTTCGTACGGACTTTCCGCCACGGCCAGACGTGTGTTTGTGCGCGCGCGGGCGGTCCTCCCGTGTGGCTATCGTGTACCGGTCGTCGGCTCCATCTCCTCGAAAATCCACGCATTCGGCGGCGGCGGCGGTGTTTTTTTTTGTTTTTTTTTGTTTTTCGTCATTTCCGCAATCCAAAATTTTCACCCGTTTTTCCGTTCGGTGTGCGCTGCGCGCGATCGACGGGCGAAAAATCCGTGTCTCCGACTGATTCCGGTAAACGTGCAACACTCATTCATCGGTTTATTTTTATGTTTACGAATATATATTTAAAAAAAAAAAAAAATTCAATTCAATTTATAATTACGCATTATAATGCCCGCTGTTAAAGAATATTACGTACGCGTTCACAAAAAACAAAAAAAAGGTTTTTTTTATCTCGAAATTCTTTAATTTTTAACCGATTTTTACTTTTTACTTTAAATTTAAAAACGTGTATTTACCTGTAAATGTCGTATATTTAACTGAAAGTATAGTATCTATATACACTTTAATTAAAAAAAAATAAAATAAAAGGACTGTACACAATATAGTCTGCATGCACAATACTCTTATCGTTTTCTTCATTAAATGTGTAAAATATGGAATTGCTATAAGACAAGTTGATTGCAAAAATTATAAAATTTATACACAAATAGCTATAAAAAATATGTATAAAAAATTTAAAGTCTATTGAGAAATAGCATAAATTATAGTGTTAAATATAGGTAGACGATTAAAAATATAATTTTCATAAACATAAAAATTGACTGAGAAAAGTTTTTTCATGTTAAAGAATTACATTTAATTATATATATTATACCGAGTGTAACAGGATAGTTTTACAAACGCGATAAATTATTTGTTTTATTCAATACCAATGATGAACTATATATCTAAATAAAATATTTTTTGAAATAATAAATATAAACTCAAGTTAAAAAATTCAAATTATATAATAAATTAAAATAAAGACATTTTAAGTAGACATTTCATAATTTAATTTTCAGAAAATTTCGGCGGTTAAATCTGAGGTTTGGCCATTTATCTATTTTTAGAATTTTTAAAATTATGTGAAAATGAGAATATGTTTCTGGTTATTATATTAAATGCTTTAAATTGTGAAACAGAACAATTTAATTTGTATTGAATAATCATTGAAATAAATTATTTTTTTTTTAAATTAGTTAAATAATTTTATCCAACAATATATTTCTCTAAATTCAATTTATAAATTGGCTATTTTGAACTAAAAATGGTTAATTTGGATTTTTTAATTTTTAATTCTTAAATTTTTGAATGAAATAAAAAATATTTTAACTATGAAGTAAGATTTTGTGCAATTAACATTTAAAAATATATTAAATATACTAAAAGTTATTGCATTTGTCTATAAAAATAGGTCTGTTACACTCTGTATATAAAATTATATTTAAAGCGGGTATTGTTTTGGACTCGATGTTTTGAGAAAGTATTTTCATTCAAAAACGACACTAAAATCATAATATTTGAATCGCACGAATTTCTGCAGTTCGTAGTTTTATTATACATCTTATTGCTGGTGGATGTATATGATGAATATTATATTATATAAATTGAATTATTTACTTATTAATTATTTATAATTTAGTAAGTAACATTATAGTCGAAACTAGACATAAATATTACCTTGGACCAACTATAATTAGCTTCCCTTCAAAATGATAAAAATTATGTTTGAAAACAGTGAAGTAGGCCACGATCAAGATATGTGTACTCGTATTACTAACAACTTTTATTTAAATAAATTACAACAAAAACAGCACACATTATTAAAATTTTCGATATTTTTATTGTTAGCCATTATATATAGGTACTTATATATAGTTGATAAGAGTTTGAAGGGTTTCACTCATAGATACACAAGTTTGAAAAATTATCTTAAATTAATTATTCAATACATTTTTTTTAAATTTTGTAATAAACAATTATGGAGATTAGCCTGTAGTTTCGTTTATATATAAAGCTAAAATTTTTATACACTGTCTATCGTCCATCTTGTACTAATATGCGCTAATATATTGATTGCTATCAGGTCCTATACATAGTATATATTTTTCGTCATATGCCCAGTGTTTATCAATGATACTACAAGTATGAAGTAGGATTGAATTCAACTTCTTACTATTATGTGTTTGTTAATAGTATTATGGTTATAGAATTTCAACTTGAAATAATCTCAAATAAGTTATAATAATAATAATAATACACAAAACATGGTGCATAGTGTATTGGAAACTCAGCTTTATACTATATACATTTAAATACCAATTTTAACAAAGGTTGAAAAAATTGATAACAACGATTTAATTGTTTAAAACAGTTTATTCTATGATGGTTTCTTTTCACGTTTTAAACATGTGTATTTTTCGTTTTAATTAGGTTTCTATTTAAAAACATTGTTTTTAGTAAAGGTCTAATATAGGTATGTATTTATAATGATGATGTTGGTTTTTAAAAATTGATGATATATCTCTATTACTAGTAATAAATTTTTTATCATCATTACAAAATTAAGGAATATTCAATATTCCTTGGATAATATTATTTATAATTTAAAATTTAAAGTAGACATGTCAATCAATTTTCATATAATATTTTTAAAATCTCCTTATCCTGTGTATAATATAAGGTATTTCTCTCAAAGTTGTAAACTGAAACAATTATTTACATTTTATATGCCAATAACTAATTTGATATAATAAAAATGTGTTATTTTACATTTAATTTGGTACGTATTATACTTATTTATATTACAATAAATTTTGCTTAACACTAATTAGTATTTTATCGAAATTAAATTTGAATGATGAGCTATTTCAATTATATATACATATAACACCTAATATATGTATATAGATTTTCAAGAATAATTTATTAAACACGTTGTTTTAAACTGTTGTCTTTTATCAATGTTTAAAATTCTTGTTTTAAACGAAATTACATATGTTTTATTCGTTATTTTATATACAATAACTCTATCTGATTTAATGGTTAAATAGTATAGATGTTATGTTATAAGATTTATTTGGATATTTTGAATTATTGTTTTAATTAAATCTTCCTCATTTTCAATAAATGTGAAAATAAATTCTCAAAAGAGTAGTATATTAAAAAAGAGATTTATAAAAAAAGACCCTAATGATACATCAGTAGTAATTAAACTACATGTTAAATATTTAAATTGTAAACGAACATTAACGAAATATTAGTATATCACGGTTTTTTGATGCCGAAATAACTCCATGCGAGTGAATAAAAAACCTTTTTTATTTACATGTTATTAATTCATTTAGGATGTTTACGAGTTATTTTTATTGTAATAGAGTCACGTAACAAAAAATCTCTCTCTCCTAAAAAAAACTAAATTTTCAATGTATACTATTTTATAAAAATTATTTAGCACGTTTTAATCTATATTAAATTAATTTGAAATATTCTAAGAAAAAAATAAAATACAAATAGTATTATATTATTTTATTTATTCACGATCGTCTATGTACGTTACCTAAGTGGAAACGCCTTTCGTAAGAAAGTAAAAATAGATAACACGCCGAGTTAAGTCACGAAATAAAGGTTATAAGCATTAGACGCGCGTAAAGCGTATTTACATAATGGAATAACGGGCATTTAGACACGCAAAATTCAAATATTAGTCTTAAAGAAAGCGGTTAGTAGGGATTGGAAGCACTTCGTTCATGGTGGATGTATTGATAGTATAATAATATTATATAATATGATGAACAAAAAAAGTTGAAAAAAGTGCAAAAAACTATATGGATGAAAGGGATTTGAAACTAAGACCCTGCATAAGACAACACCGTCAGCTTCCACTAGACTATGTAGACCACTGTTATAAAACATAAACAAATATACTTTTTACACAAATATGATACAATCGTTAAATTTTAATTTGATAAAACATTAAAACCAAGTCTGACCGCCAAATTTCGACTTCACTATCACTTTTTTGATCAAAAAATACATATTAAAAAAAATAAATAAAAAACGAATTTTGAATTCTCTTGTAAAAAAATGGTAATTATATCTATTATGAATTAAATGTCTCAAAAATGAAAATTATTATAAATAGCCTGAAAATGGTTAAAAATTTTCAAATTTTTTTTTTGCTTTCATAATATGCAAATATACGTATTTGGTGAGCATTTCAATTTTATAGATCCATTATTTCTCACTGACATTTCATACTGGAATGTCAAAAATATTAAATGGGTATAAAAAAAAAAAAAAAAAAAAAAAAATTGAAATATAAATAAAAAATATTGTAGGTACCGATTTTTCAATTTTTTATATATAGCTAGAATGGCATACTTTACACAGTATTAAATTTCAGGTCTTAAACATATTATATAATTTTTACCTTTATTTAAAATTATGGAAAATACATTTTAAATTATTTCAAAAATTAAAAATTATGTTATAACTTATAAACATTTGAACAAGATCTAACCTACAAATATATTTTTTATTTATTTCATAAATTTATCATAAAAAAGTGTATAATTGAAGTATTTCAGAAATGTACACTATTTGATGAAAATTTAAGGAAATTTTTGGAGAGTCTGGTCATAAAAATAATTTTGAAAGGACTGTTTAAATTTTATTTAGGACATTAAAATTTTAGCCTAAGTTATAATTAAAGTTAATTTTAAACATTAACAATAACATAAATATTAAAAAAAATTTTTTTTAACATAAACAAATTCGATAATAATTATATATATATATATATATATGTTAATAATTCTTCACTGTGTTAGAAAAATAATTAAAGATAGAAGAACAAAGCATAATGTGTACCGTATGTAACGTAAATAAATCTTTGGTCTAAAGTTTAATAATTTCTTTTGTAATTTAAGTTTTTATAAACAAAAACACACAAGCTAATAACTTGCTTATGAGTGGAGCAAAAAATTTGTTGGTCTTACAATGATGTTTCTTTTTTTTTCTTTGAGCAATAGGAGTAAAGGAGTTTTTGAGTAAAGAGCTTTTTTAATAGAAAATTTGTTATAGTTAGTTTTATTAAATACAATAATTTATTTATCATTGCTTATAAATTCAATATATACGGAACTAATACGACAAACGAAGTAAAACCTTTTAAACAGGATAAATTGAAAAGTTTATAGTAGGTATAACATATCTACCCGTTATGACTAAAATTCTTAACAAATTGATACCACCATTGCCTATTTTAGTAGCTACATAGTTTGGAAATGAGAACTTAAATCTTTGACGTAATTTTGTATAATGGAACACCTTATATTATTATGTATATATAAATAAGAAACAATATAATATTGATATCTACTTTATATATTATAATTAAAGTATACGAAAACTTTTCTTCTTTTTAGTATACAAATATACATCGTAGTACGTTTTCCATAGAGAATGACTTATTTACTACTTTACTGTTAACCATAAAAAAACGATTTGCATTTAAATTCAGTTTTTTAATTTAATTTTAAATAAACGACTGGTAACGTAATACAATTGTAGGACTAATAAATATTTTAAAATATTTTGCCTTTTATTGTAATAGATACATTGTTCACTAATAAGATAATGTTAAATTTTATTAACGAACTATGTAGGTATAGTTAAAATTTGAAATTTAAATTATTTATTTATGTCAACTAATATTATGTTTTGCGCCTATTATTATCTCAGAATATTCTTTTCAAGTTAATTTATCGTTTTTCCTTTAAATTTCTATTTTTTCTTATCAACATAATACTGATTCATGCCTTATGGATAGGGTGATTTAAAAAATCGTTCGTAGTCGTATTTAGAAACCGATCAGAAATTCGGTAATGTGTACAAATATTACTGAAGTATTATCGAACTCAATACACTTGAATCTGTTATTTCGTGTAACAATGCATATATAATGTACGGTGGAAAAAAGTTTATATACATTCTAGATTGTGAGCGAAACGATAAAAAAAAACCCATCATACTGGGTATGTATTATTGTTATTATATAAAACATATTTTAAATATTACATTGTAATAATATTTTTTAAACGTAATATTTTGTTCAATCTTGTTTTATTTGAAAAATCTACGACTTTTATATATAGGAAAACCTTTAGAGCGTTTCTTTAGGGCTTTGTTTTCTTAAAAATGACCTTCGAGTAACTTGTACCTTCATCTATTTTCCCTTTTGATAAATGATAAATATATATATATATGTTATTTTACAAAGTTATATGTTATGTTCCATTTTATCATTATTTTTTCTACGTTTAATGTTCACATTTTATAACTTACACAGTTGAAAAACATTCATTGTTTGACTTTTGAATTAATTTTTAATTCTTGCGATTATTTTAAAATTTCACTTACAATTTTTATACTACTCTTTAATAGTAATTAATTAATATACTATTTATTTTCACGAATATATTACAATAAAGTTATTAAAGTAAGGTTATAATAAACTTATTTTGTATGATAAAATATGATGTAAAAATGTATTATAGTTTCTTTAAAATTTAGTTTAAGTACTAAAATTCATACACAACATTAAATACTATCTGTATAATATTATGTGTTATGTTTATTAAAAATATGATGATTTAGAATGGATATATAATTTTTTGTTATATCTGCGAATTAGTAGATATAAATATATTTTAAATTTATAAATATTACAAAACTATTGATGATATATATTATGTTTTTATTAGGCAAAAATTTGTTTCAAAGTTATTTATTTCATTGCACGATTTATATTATGTTTTTGAATTGAATACAATATAAATATATTTTTCTTAGATGTATTTTTTTTCTATAGAATAATTGTTGTTTTCGACTACTTGTGTATAGGCAAATTGAATTTTTTATTTGTCATAATGTACAAAAGTATAAATCAGTTATTTATGAATCTATATGGTTCAATAAACTATACATACCAGAGAATAATAAAGTACCTATAAACATAAATCAATCTTATATATTTTTTTTTTACAAAATTAAATATTAAAAAAAAAATTCAGATTTACAGCATATACTTTATTTGACTACTAAGCATAATATCAAATATAATTTAAGTATTATCAATGTTTTGAATAGGTAATTTTTTTTAAAGAGTTATAAAAATAAAAAGGGCGGATGAAATATGTACCTAACCTAAATAAGTAAAATAATCAGTACTTAAGAAAAAATTGATTTTATACGCAAAATAAATTGTTTTATACATAATTGTTAATATTTATAGATTTGTCCATATATATGAAATTTTAAAAGCCATATCGCGTATACATATGATAGGGAAAATTTAACCATAATAAATATTATAATTTTCAAAGTTTTATTATATAATTATATTCAAGACAAGTATTACGAGATTATAATAGTATTGTGGTTATAAGAAACGCCCTGTCGGAGGTACTCCATAACCTCTTGAAGTTGTCGAATTTGAAATCGAGAGACTTCTCCACATATATTATGTAATATCTTATCCGTACAAATATAGTAAATTTAATATTTCGAATAGAAAATCATACAATCGGTTGTATTCAATTAATTTTCATCCTCGGAGTGCAGAAATAATTATTTACAAATCATTCCGTAATAAAATGAATTACAATTGTATAAACGCGATATAACCGAATACAATATTCCCCTTTGCGTGCACTTATGTTTTTATGCGGCGAACGTACAATGAATATACATTCGAGGTAATAACGATACCTCTAAAGAAGGTAGAAAGCTCTTCAATGAAAATCTTAATTTTCGTAACGCTATCCGGACGCGAGCCGGCTGATGAAAGTTTTCGCAAAAACTTTGTTCTCTGCTCTATCCGTACATTATACTTTGCGGTTACATTTTTTTCATTATTTTTACGTTGCATCCCCGGCCAGTACGTATTGCCCACTGTGTACTGGGTAGTCTTCGAGTCATGTCCATATCATGGAGCAATATCAGGGGATGGTCATAATACTTGATACGTGAAGCAGGTCAAAAGGTAGAGAAACATAGTAACCAGGTAAAAAGATAAAAATTCCCATATTATAATGTTAGCCAAACTGCAAAGATATATCATTATTACTTAACCGTATTGAGAACGTACGTGGTGCCAGCGAGGACCAGCGTGTTTGCAATGTTTACATTTCACTTTTATTTTTAATGAGATAATAAATTTATGGATAATATCACGGTCTTAGATAATATCATGTTATACAGTTTAACCAATATAATAATAGTTTGGGAATTTTTATCTTCTTATCTGGTTACTATGTTTCTCTACTCTTTGGCCTACCTCATACGGTACCATGTATAACATATTGTATAGCCTCTATAAGTAATATCGAGAGTCTGTTGTATGTCTCACCCGTATTCCAAGTTGTCACGAGCAAAGCATTGGTTCTCACAGTTCCACATGTCGGCGACAAAATATAATATTGTGTGAAAATAATATGTTTTGTTAACATGTTTGATTTAGCGCAAATATCACTACCATGATAATGTGAAAAAATATCCCTCCACTTTTCAATTGATTTATGTTTCATCATAGTTTTGTGTTATATATTTTATTTTTTCCTTATTATATTAAAATATCTTAGTCCGTGTCCAAAATAATATCTTTCATACATTTTTATATTCAAATTTTAAAATGTCTAGTTGTTTTCTTTTGTAATAGAACGAGAAATTCTAAATCCAAAGCCGAAATTATTTCTTTTCATAAGTAAGCACCTACATAGTTTACTACTATATTTTTATATAGTTATATATACCTATTTTTGGCTTTTATTATTGTGGATATATGTAGGTACTCACCTATATTGTTGGCTGATAGAACGGATATAAAAATAACATTATAATACAGTGCCGAGAAATTAATTAAATAAAATAAAATTGAAAAATATATTTTTGAACAAATAGTATTTTAGATTACTCAGTAACCAATAGTTTTAAAAATTGTTTTGATTTGACTCGGGTTTAAAAATCTATGGAACTAGAGACGAATTTAGATTTATACACTATCGACCATAATTATGTAATTGTATCATGATAAACGTTATCAATAATATTATTATCTATCATAAAATAATAATTAATCAGTGTATCCAACTGTATATCCCATAGCATTAAACATTTTAATTGTGGTAATACTGTTTTAGGGGCACTTTGTATGTTACAACTATTTACAGAATATTCTCTCTATATTACTCTATGGTCCATTTCCCCCTCCACTTGCTAAACGTATAAGTTAGTGCCATTATCTCTCTACATCTCTCCGGGCGATAACTGTCATCGTCACCGCGCCTTCTCCGGCCGGGTAACAACGTCCAATGTCGTGCGCAATAAAAAAATCATTCGTCTATCGAAATTGAACGATGGCCAAGATACCAGCATAGCCGTAAACATAAATTACACGAGACTATTTTCTACGGCCAACGCATATACTTGTACATTGTATCGGAATTGTACGAAATGTACTGCCGAAAACGAACGCGAAATAAATTACAAGTATTGTACTTATGAGAAACTTGGACGGTTTTGTGTATTATTATTTGTTACGAGTTCCTCGTATAGCTTTTCGTTTGACTATATAGAAATAAATTCTGTACGGGCCACGTGGTTATCGGGTTTATTATTCGGCGAAATATACGGCGTTTATTTTCATTTTTTTTTTTTTTCATTTCCAATCACGTACAGAATCTTTTGGCAAATCCCTTTATCTTAACCGCTCCGGCCTCACATAATGCCAATTGACTTTTTGAATTCGTAGGCTGTTACTACTTTGATATTTTTATGGATATGTTTACTTTTGGTGTTATCCACTCGGACCCTCGCCACTATAGTTATTTTATATTACACTCTGCACCCGAGTGCAATGTTTTCTATACTGTTAAGTACACTGTGTTGTCTTTAATACATTTTACTTCCTGTCATTTTCATTGTTAAAATAAAGTTTTTATACCGTTGCGCCAAAGAGAAATTAATGATTTTTACATACAATGAAAAATTATAACAATTCGTTCGGTTTTAGATTCTGAGCATAGCAAGGAATGTATTGGTTATACAATGAAGTGTTTTTTTTTTCGTATAATTTTTTCATGTATATTGTATACATATACACTTTTTTTTTGCGCAGAAGGAGTAAAGTAAGAGATTTCTAATATAGAGATGTTTAATAGGAAATTTTATTTGAAACATTTTATTAGTTGGTAATTTTTTGATTTATAATCGTGTAAAATCTAAATTTTAGAATCGTTTTGTCCAATGGAATGATTTATTATTATTGCTTTCAAGTTTAAATACATTTGCAATATGTATCTTATCCGGTGAGTCAAATACTTTTACCTCCCTAATAACTAGCTTTTAAAATTTTTAAGATTAGTAAATCTTGAATATTACATTTTGAATATTATTAAATATTGCATCTCGTAATTGTAAATTATAATACATATTATATAACTTCTATTGACTTAATTTGTTTGTTAAACTTTATAGAAATCTAGTGGATTGTTTTGTTAATTTTGAAAATGCTTTTCATGGAATGAATGATAAACTTAATTTCTAGAAATATTTTATGGTTCAATTATAATATTAGAATAACTTTTTACTTTTATTTTCAATAAAAATGAATGAACAGTGAAAAAGTATATATACTAAGAATTTGAAGTATGACAGAGTGTACGAAAAGCGTATGATTATATACTTTTCATTGCATATTTTTAGAAATTAAAATAATTGATTAAAAAAATTAAAAATTATAGAATATGATTTTTTAATAAAGTGTAGGTATGATATCTGATATGATATGGTATCGCAGATGAAGTCATATTATAAGATGTTACCTTTAAGTTGATTCAAAATATTATAGATAGAAAATCAAGAATGTGTGAATATAACTCATATATTACTCATTTAAATATAATATATAATTTATTTAACCTGAATAATATATGGCATGTATAGGGAACTTAGGTTGATTCAATATCTATGATTATTACTTTGTTGAGGGAAAAAAAAATTATTGTTTGAATAATATTATTAAACAAGAGACAAACCTGACACAAATGTGTAACATACAAATAAAATTAGGATTGGAGTAATGGAACTATTTCATATTAAAAATATGTCTCATAATTTAAATTCTGAAAATAACTTATATTTTTTTAGACACCCAGCTAAATTAGTATTGAAATCTGTCACGAGGATGTCGTATATGTATTTCAAAGAATTAAAATGGTGTTTAACCGAATGAAGAATGTTCTATATAACATAAAGTTAAGGAACCATAATCCAACGTAAAATGAACCTAATAACGAGCTATTTTTATATTAATTTTGAAACGTTTTTAAATATTTCTAAATTGTAAGAAGTTTAATTTTCTTAAGTTTTCTTAAAAATTGACTATACAGAATCCCTTATAAATCGCAATTGTTGCAGTCCCTTAAATTAATTTTATATTTTATATACATATATCACTTGAATGTTTTACTTTTAGATTCTGAGCGTAGCGAGGAAGCTTATGGTTTTACAATGATGTTTATTTTTTATTTTTTTTTTCTGTAAACACTTTTTCTACTAGTTAGAGTGCTCCGATCTTTACACTCATACACAGTTTCCGGTAGCAAATTGCATCATTTTTCGATTTTCATAATAGTTTTTTAATGCGTAAGCAAAAACTACCAAAAAATTACGAAAAATACGATTTTGTAAAATCGATAATTTTAATTTCGTCGTAATTTCGAAAATAATGACTTTATAATCTTAAAATTTTTACCGAATATTTAATTTAGTAATATATTTACGTTGATTATGTTTTTTCTAATTTTTTTGCAATTTTGGGCTATTTATAGACATTTTAGTTTTCGAGGTTTCTAAGTCCTAAAAGGGGTAATTTTCGGTTTTATGTTCTGAAAATTTTATACAGCGTTAAATATACGTTACTCTAACTAAATTCAAAAAAATCTTGAAAATCCGTAGTCACAATTTTTTTTTTTATAGTCATTTTAATTTTTTCGACAAAATTATCAATTTTGAGGTATTTAAGTCCAAATAATTGGTAAAATGAGATTTTAAGACCTGGAAAAATTTAGTATAACGTTTATCGTGCATTAATTTAACTAAATTTGCATAATATTTTGTTCGTTTTCAATATTATATGTCATAAACTGAACATTCAATAAAATATACTGTATAATATTATGTAGTAATAACTGTACTTACATGAAACTGAGCTATTATAAGTATATCACATTACATTTTAAAATATGCGTAAGGTCACACTAAATCATATTTATTTCTACATTTGATCTTCAATGTAATGTTAAACATAGGTAGGTACTGAGTAGGTATATAATTAATATTAAGAGTTATGCATACTACACCGAAGCTACGCACAGAATCGTTTTATTGAATGCAATGATTTATCAATGCTTTCAAGTGCAATACATCCACCAAGGGTATCCTGCCCAGTAGCGGAGTGCATCCGCCCATACTGATACCCGACGAGCAAAGTGCACCTTTTTTTTTTCATATTTAATTTGTACACCATCCTATTGGCATAATAGATTCTGAGCGTAACGTGTGGTTTTACAATGATGTTTATTTTTTTCTCTGTTAACGAATATTCTATTTATTATTTAAAACGCAAATTGTATGTTAATTGCCATATTTAATTTATTGATAAAGAATAATAACATGAATTCACGGATATACGAGTAATGAGTATATTGTATAAAAACAATTTTAGATTTTTAATCAAGAAAAACACTTTAATCAAATAATAATATGAAAACACGGGACAGTTATAGAGGTAAGAATCGCGACCAATATAAGTCTCCTGAGGAGAGCAGGTAATAATCTCTTTGTGTTTAATATTGAAATATTAAATATTATCATGGGACTGTTTTCCATACTATTACTATTATTAAGTTATTTCTAATATGAAATTATTGAAATGTAAATTTTAGAAATATTTTTGAAAAAATGACATATTTAATCTGTGTTAAAACTTAAACAAAAAACAATGGACTATAGTGTTTAATAAATACAATGTTATTCCGGGTCCAAAATTATTTATCCAAGACAGGTTTCACAAAATTAGAAAAAATCAAAATGTTAATTAGATAGGTACCCACTATTTTTCATTTACATATTTTCGCATTTATTTTTATATTGAGGAGTGTCTGAACTAATATATGATCATTATAAAACACGGTTACATGGGTACTAAGGTACTTGTAGCTATAAAAGATTAAACGTTGTACTAGGTACAAGTAAAAGGAAGTAAATAACCAGTAAAAAAAAAAAAATAAATTAATTAAATACAATTATATATTTTACATATTAATATAGTTTTATGTTTCATAAATTAATTTAACCTCTGTACGGATAAATCCAAAAGTCACTGTTCGATAATAATACAATATATTGTTATTATTTACTATATTACGGGTATATTTGATCGATAACACGCGGTGTTCCAAATGATTCGAACTTTTGAAAACGGGCGCAATTCTCATGTAGTTCAAGATATTTTGAGACACGAGCGTCTAGAGAGAGCACATGAGCAAATTTCTTATCACTTATTATATCGTAATTTCTTATCAATTATCAAATGGACAATGAAAATAAATAATTAAATAATATAATATATAAAATAATTGTCACTTGTGTTATTAATATTAATGTAATAAGTTATATAATAACAATAATAAAAAGTTAGTAATAATAATAAAAATAAATATATAAATGTAGAATTTTCAAAATTTTATATATGCGTGGTCAAATTGCGAATCGATGTGGACATAAAGAGACCCATATTTTTCTTTTAAACCGTCAACTATTTGATTTTTTGCTGTCTCTAGACTCTCGTCTGAAGAACAGCGTTTAAATAAACCTACAATAAACGTAAAAAATTAAAAAAATTTGAAAATTTGAAAACAATAGGCAAATATCTTATTACCTACATTAATATACATAACACAAATGACAATTTTACATTATATTCTGCATTTATATATTTATTTTTATTATTATTACTAACTTTTTATTATTATCATATAACTTATTAAATTAATGTTAATAACACAAGTGACAATTATTTTATATATTATATTATTTAATTATTTATGTTCATTGTCCATTTTTTATTTCATTTGATAATTGATAAGAAATTACGATATAATAAGTGATAAGAAATTTGCTCATGTGCTGTCTCTAGACGCTCGTTTTTGAGACTACTGACTACTAAACGTACGTTTATCGGTATTTATTTACTGATAAAATCTACATCACCGATTTCAATATATTTCACTTGCCTATACTGACATTTATTCTCTTAGGTAAAATATTGCTATATAAAGGCCACCACGATCCAAAATAATTGAAATTATTGTTTCAATACAAAAAAAAAAAAAAAAAAAAATATGTTTGTATTACAGCCGAGCACTAATGGCAAGGGCGCAGGGCGATCGGGGCTCAGGCCACCGGCGAAAATCTCCGCCGTATTGACCGCATCGGGTCCCGATCCGTCAGACGCCAACCGGCCCACGGTCGATTGGTCACTCGCCGCCGCTTCCAAGTCTTCCGACCGTGGCTCGATGTTCCACGTCGTACCGCCATCCTTACGCACTGCTCTGATCGTCTCGTTGGCCTCGAGCCCGACCTTAATGTACGGTCTCGTCCTGCCCCGAGCACGTCTGGCATTGTCGGCTGACGTCCTGCCGTCTGGCGCCGATTTTCTGCACAACGTGTTTGCGAATTTTAGTCGATCGCCGCCTAAAAACCGAAAAGCCACGCCGGAAGTCTCGGACCCGTCTGCACCTCCCGCTTACAAACGAGTCACCATCTCTGCGCCCGCAGACATTTTGGAGCCTGTTTGGGTGAAAACCATCGACACGGACGAGAGATCCTCCATTTCACAGGCCACACCAAGTCCCGAATCTTCGAAGAAATTAATGTCGTTATTCCGACCAATTTTAGTTGCAGGACCACCGGCTAGATTACCATAAGACAAAATGTCCATGATTATCTTGTTGTTTCTATTAGTAAATTGAAAAACATCAATACGAGGTTAACTCCAAGTTGTTGTCCAATATATTTTATTATACGGAGTTTGAATTCTAAAATGATTTTTATAACTTATTTTCACCATTTTACGTAATTATATATTTATTATTTACAACTGAAAATCGTCGGTGGGTCGTAGGGGAATTGAAACTTTCTATTTGTCTCTATCATAAACATACTTATATATATATATACTCAACGTACTTTACATATAGACATTTAGATGATTTATATTTTCAACGTATCAGTTGATCTAATTATGTGATAAGGACTTTGAAAATCATCTTAATTTGTTTATTTCAGAACGACATGCCCACTTCTTAAATTTTTTCCACAAAAATTTAATATGCTCATTTTTAAATGTTAGAATTACAACTAACTTAATTTTAGTAGCGTATAGCGGATAAAATCGAAAATATTGGAAAATCAATAGTGTAAAGTACCTATCGACTTCACGAAAAGTTCAGATCAGTTTCAAAATGTTAATCATATAACTAGATCAATCGGTAAGTTGGGAATAAAAACGGCTAAATTGCTATATTACTCGCGTGATAGAGAGAGACAGATTTCGCGGCTTCCAATCCCCCTAAGAGGACGATAAACATTCTATTATTAAGGCGTTCTTCTATATAGGCAAATTTACCTAAACTTTTAGAGAAATGAAAATGAAACAGTTACAATGTGTTTTAATACCTCTTAATGTAATTTAAAAGTGTCATTTCAGTCATGTTACTGAAAAATAACCATATTTTTTGATAAAATTACTTTTTTTTTTCAATTTGGTCAGAAATTGATAAAATAAAGAACAAATATATTATTCTCAGGGTTGGGAAAGATGCTATAAAAAAAGTACTTTGATATATGATAAATTCATTTTGGATATCTTGATACAAGATACAAATGGTACATTTGGTTTGTATAAAAGATACAAATGTCAAAGATACATAAAAGATAAACAATATAATTATTATTTTATAGAACAGTTTGTTGTTTAAAATATATAAATAATAATACAGAAATCAATTACATGTCATGTTTAAATTTTATTTGAATATTATAACAAATTATAATAGTATTTAGTTGTAATATTTTGATACACATGATTATAGGATAAGGAAAATTTCTCCATATTAAAAATTATTAATAATAACATTGACCGGTATCCTTTTAACATTATTTAATTACTTTACACTTGTTTTATTCAGGTTAAATACTTATATTTTTTATTATTTGGATTTCTCTGTTTAGTTTTGCATTTTAAAATAAATATAATTTTTGTTATTTGTTATTCGTTATAGTGAAGCTTCAATGTATATTTTAAATACAAAAATTAATTAAATAAATCAAAAATATATTGTACGGAATAAAAGAAACAATGAAATCCATACTTATTTAATTAAACAGGTTTTAAATATTCATACTTCAAAACATTTTATTGGACTTATAAAATACAATAAAATAAATAGGTAATATTTATATTAATCGAGATTTACCAATATTTTTAAATATAATTTGTTAAATTTTATGTTTTTTCCTCTAAACTATTAATATATTATAATAATTTTTACCGTTTATATTAAATTTTAAATCAATTTAATGTATAAAAGTATCCATCTACCTAAATTAATATATATACTCATACATTTAATTAATTTTCATTTTAAACGTTTATGATTTTAAGTATATTGTTTAACAATAAGTATTGTTTTAATGTTAATTATAGTCTTTTAATGGAGTATTTAATGCATTTTACAAAATTGTATAGTTATTTATTATTGTAAATAATTTAGATATTAAAATTATAAATTTTTCATTGGCTATTCTAATCGAAAAAAAGATATTAAGAAGACACATTGTATGTATGTACTTACAATAGAATATACATTTCATTAGCTAATTTGAAAGCCCAGATATGTCCTGTTTGTTAATTGTTATATACTAGATCACACCACGTCAATAAATTAATATTGAGGAAATTTCAAAATTATTATTAATTTATTTTTATTTTTTCAATTTTAATTAAAACAAGTGTACAGATATGTAATCAAAATTCAAAAACGCTCTCTTGAACAATTTGAAATTCACTACATAGAACTTTTTTTCATCTATCAATTTATACTATATTATGACGAGTAAGTACTTGTATAAACTTTTTATATTGTATGTACAATAAATTTGATATGCTATAAAATTTTATGATTTATATAATTTTAAACATTCAATATTCATAAATAGGTATGTATTACGGTTTAAATAAATTTACCTGTTATTAACACTTATCTAAAAACTTTAATAAAGTATAATTTTGGTTATATGTTTTGTTTTTAGAGTACCTATATGGCTACCATACAATACAAATGTCATGTGAAATTACCTTTTTAGCATTCTATATCGAAATAAAATATAATTGTATGAATTAATTAATTCGACATTATGAATTTATATTAAAATATTAACAACAAAATAAAATTGAGGTGATAAATTTATTGTCATTAAACTTTGTTTATCGATATACATGATTGTTTAGAACTTAGAAGTTTATACTACTGCATTGAGATTGCGTCAATCTCAATAAAAAAAAGAGCAATCAATAATAAATAATTTTACCATTAAACACAGCTACATGGTGGTTTTACAGGTGCACATGGTGGTAAAACAGGCACACATGGTGGGGCAATAGGGGGCAATGGTAAAGGTATCAATGGAACAGGTATCAAATTCGGTGGTGGCAGAATTGGAGGTGGCAGGCATGACGGAGGTAATGGTAGCGGAAGTGGTAGAGGTAGTGGTGGCGGCAGACATGGTGGCGGTAATGGCAGGGGAAGTGGAAGCGGTAGAGGCGGTGGAAGTGGTAAACATGAACATGGTGGCGGAGGAAGTGGAAGGCATGGAGGAGGTACTGGTAGCGGAAGTGGTGGAGGTAAGCATGGTGGTGGAAGACATGGTGGCGGTAATGGCAGTGGAAGTGGAAGCGGTAGAGGCGGTGGAAGTGGTAAACATGAACACGGTGGCGGAGGAAGTGGAAGGCATGGAGGAGGTAATGGTAGCGGAAGTGGTGGTGGTAAGCATGGAGGTGGAAGACATGGTGGCGGTAATGGCAGGGGAAGTGGAAGCGGTAGAGGCGGTGGAAGTGGTGAACATGAACATGGTGGTGGAGGAAGTGGAAGGCATGGAGGAGGTAATGGTAGCGGAAGTGGTAGAGGTAGTGGAGGCGGTAAGCATGGGGGCGGAAGACACGGTGGTAGTAATGGCAGTGGAAGTGGAAGCGGTAGAGGTGGTGGAAGCAGTTTACATACACAAGGCTTTGCCCCGACCTTTTTTAGGAATAACAGTATTAGATATTTTACTTTATAAATGTTCAAATTATTTCACTTACCTTTGCAAAACATGCAAATGCCAAAGCAATCACTAAGACCTGAAAAGCATTCATTTTGTCTTTAGTAAATGAATGAACGAAGAACTAATGACTGACTGTATGTAAAACATTGATGTAGTTAGTCTTATATACTAAAACCAGTAACGGATTGTTATTAATTCGTTCACGTTTTTTTTTTTTAACTGATTGGAAAATACTATCAATCATTATTGTTTATTTCTAAAATGTTATTGATTATTTAATTTATCAAAAATATAAAACATTCGCTGGAACAAGTTGAAGGAGGTGTCAGAAGTCAAATATGTATACTTCACTGATAATAAAAAGGTAAAATATTAACATTTGAAACTATACATTTTATGGTAAAATAAATATAAAAGTAATACCATTTTAAAAATAAAAGAGTTTTACGTAATTAAAATTTCAAACGATTTTAAAGAATATTTAAATCAAACTATTACTGATTGTAATGATTTATTTAGTATCTATTAATTAATGTGTTTTTATATTAACTCTATGTTACCTAAATCAAATTGCACATTTCATAAAATTAAAACTAATAAATAATAAACTACTAATAAATAACTAAATAAATGATAAATAAAGCCAAAACTTGAACTTTATACCATCATATAAAAATGATAATAATAAAAAAATATATATATATATTATATATCGGTGATTGTTTAAAAAAAAAATATCTTTAAAATTAATTACAAAAATATATTATTAATTAATATGAATTAGTTATATAATATTAAAATTAGTAAATTAAATAAGACATTAGAAACATTTTTGGTTTTGTATAAGTAGGACATTTTTATTTAAATATAAATATGATATGAATATATATAATAATATATGGTATTTGATTTAAGATAGGTTTAGTTTACGTATGTCGCCTAGTTTATAATTTTTTTGATCTATATCAGTATTATATTTAACGATCAACTAATTTGATATAAGCCATATTGTAATCTAATACTTTATTTCAGAATATAAAATAGTAAAGTTAATTTGATATTTACTTCGATGCAAATCGTTCTTCTACGTTTTAGTCCAACAGTGTTGTAAATAATATGTTTAAATAATATAAATAAGATAATTTTTTTCACAAATATAGTTTTTAAACTAATATTAAATAATTCATTTGATATTGTTAATTATATATGAAAATTATATGATTAATAACCATTAAGAAGACTCTACACCAACACTTCTCCGTACAAAAAATATTATACAAAACTATTAAACAGGTTCTTAAAGAGACTAGTTAAATTGCCTATTATACCTACTTATATTATTAATAGAGTTAAAAATAATAAAGGATAATATTTTAAATTGAAGTTTATTTTGTTTTTATTTACTAATTTAAAAAAATATAATTCAAGTTTTAAATAGTTAATTTATTTACTTTTTAATTCACAAACACTTTTTTTTGTTAATATATAAATGAAGAAAAAAATACTGAAGTGAGGTTTATTTCAAAAGATTGTTTTCAATCCATTTTATTATATGATAAAGTATAGGTAACTTAGCTGCAAAAATGTACTCAATATTACCGTTTTGCGTGAAAATGTTTTTTTTTAAACAAATATCATCAAGATTACAAAAAAAAATAAAAAGTTATACCATCACGGGACTATTTCAAAATTACTTTTAAAATGTATTTAACTATTTCTAAGTTATGACATTTTTTTTACAAAGATATTAAAAATCGACTTTACATAAGATTTTAAAATGTTGTATGTAGGCATTTAGTTATAATTCTTGGTTATAATTTGTTTACTTTCATGTTGATTAGTATTTTATAGATTCTAAGTGGAGCAATGAAGCTTGTAGATTTACAATGATGTTAATTTTTTTCTTTGTAAAACCTTAATATATAGAATGATACATTTACAAATAATTTTTTCGATAAATTCAAAAAGAAAACATTACCAAAAATTTTCGGAAAGAATTCCGAAAAAAATTTGTCTAAAAAGTTCAATTCTCCCAGAATGGTATGCACTTTAATATGTGAATACGTTATAAATTTTTTTCCGAAAAACTGAGACGCAACGATTTATAGAACCGTTTGATAAAAATAAATAAGTTATAAATATTATGATATTCAATATTGTAGACCAAAATTTTGCATGTTATACCTATTTATACATGCATTTTCAAAGTACTTTCTCCTTGTTAATTTAAACCAATAACGGTTAGTTCCTAGTTATAAAAATATAAGTACCTACTAATAATTTCAAATAAAATAAAATATTGATTATTGAATGATTATAGGTATTTGTTGTTTAATATATTTCAGAAAATTTAAATAATACTAAAAAATATTAAACATATTTTAAAATGAAAATAATTAATTGCATTTGTTTGTTTCAATAAAATCATTTGAAATACATTAAAATTACAAAACATAGGTATGAGCACGAGTGCAGCAAACGGTGTTTTTGTTGTTGGTACCTGCAACTTATTTACAATTTTAGTGAGCTGGAATAAATAAATTAATGAAACTAGTGTAGTAAATACAAAATAAAAATAACAATTTTGTAAATATATATATTTATTATTATAACGATTTTCAGATCTGAAACACGTATAATATCCTACAGATCCAATTTTCTCTTATTCACAAATTCCCTAAATTGATTCTTAAAAAATTAATTGCGATTTTGAATGTACATTTTTAAGTTTAAGGATTTAAATTTGTGATACATATATCATTGTGACTTTTACAATGATAAAAATATATGTGTCGCTTGCTAGTATATAATATTTAGGGACGGTTATAGTTTTCTCAAAAAGTCTTGCTAGAAATTAGACTAAAAATATGTTTAAAATTAGGTTGTTTTGTTTTAAATATATTTCTAATTTTTATAGAAACTTTGCTGTATAGGTACAACATAGCAATCTTGTGCTACTTCGTTTACCTCAGTGTTTAGTATTTTACATATTCTATTTGCTTAATCTATTTTAATAAAATTTTAAAAATATTTTATATATTTACAAATACCATAGAATTTGAAATCAGCACCACCTATGGTACATAAATTTCTGCAGAAAGTCAATTTTTCATATGCTTCTCAGAAGGTTTTAATTCATGAACTTTAGATTTTTTTTAATTTTAAAAAATATTTGGGTCGGAGGTGAAATTTTGGGGTTATAAATTATAATAGTTATGATATGTGAAAAATTTTAAAAAATTAAAAAAAAAATGTTCGTAAAAAAAATTTCCTAGTACCTGATTGCAGAGCCACCTACCGGGTTCTATTGTGAATTTAAACCTCCAAGGACTGACTCTAACACAAAAAATTTCATTAAAACCGATCCAGACGTTTAGGAGAAGTTTGAATAGATACACACGGATAGAAAAAATGTATATAAGGTAGTTCGTCATATTATTACTATTAAATATAGAAATATGTGTGTGTATTATATTGATTGTTTGGATACCTTATTATATTCTAATAACTAATAATAAAAAAAAATAACTAATAAAAAACAAAAAAATGTTATTGATGTTATTCAATATGTATGAAATAAATCTATCCAAATATTTGGTGTTGAAATGACGAAAAATTCAAAGTAAAATGCAAAAGAATTCCCTTATATACCTACCTAGACAGGTTCCTTCGTAATAAAAATATGTATTAAAAGCCTAATATATTTAAAACTGATCAAAAATCATAACTAATAAAATTGATTATTAACTAATACATTTTTAGTTTTTCTTTAATGTATCTAGTAGATTTTTATAGATATTGTATATTATACCTATGTTCAATTGATTGGACTATGGCGCTTTTCAAAGGGGAGGGTGGCGTAACGGGGACGTTAAACTTAAACATGAAGAAAAATGCTATAATTAATTTTTTATATATAAAATATAATAAAATGTTATAAAAAAATATTAATTTTGATTAATTTTTTTAAATAATCATATTAATACTGTTTTCTGTTTATGTTTTCTAGAAAATCGATTCCGCATTTGAATAACGTAAGAGTCACTGCATAATGCGGAAAATGACTTGTGCTAAAGTTTACGAATTAAATGTTATTATTTCTCCATTCGTATCAATTATAAAACATATTGTTGTGAATAATATCTAAAACAAACACACGATTGATCGCATATCAGTAGTCAACCGATTAAAGGAACGTGGATGTATGAAAAACAATCCACTGGTGGTTGTAGTATAAAAGCTTAACGACGCCCATGATCGGCCATACATAATAATTTTTCATCGTGTGTTCTCATTCATTCATTAGAGGTGAAAATGAATACTTTTCGAATTTTGTGCGCATTAGCGGTGGCTTGCTCGGCCAAGGTAAGAAATAATATTGTATATTATATGACATTGTAAAATCGTCGCAGCACAGTAAATTATTAATAAGTATAAAATATTTTTTTTTCCAAGGTCGAAGCCGCCTGCCCGGAATGTACATTGCCCGGAAACTTGCCTTGCGCACCACCTGTTCTACCGCCATTACCACCTCCACTATCCCTATTGCCGCCACCAAAACCACTATCATTGTTACCGCCACCCTGTGCTGTCCCACCCCTCCCTGGTGTACCCCCTGGTATCAGTCCCGAACTGTTGAAATTGTTGACCCTTATCCCATCGTTGTTGCCCGGTCTGACCGGTATTCCTTGTCCGGCACCTGTTCCTCCTCTAGCGCCTCTTCCACCCCTCCCGCCTAAAGGGCCCGCACCTACTGTAACCACATCTCTATCCGTCCCAGCCTCAGCACCTTTAGTTATAGCCCCGGGACCGGCGCCAGGGCCACTGATCGTCCAATTGCCATCAAAATCGGAAAAATTGGCTCCAGTCGTCATCCCCGCTGGTCCACCGGGGAACTTGGTCGTCAAACTCAACCAGAGTCCACCACCTGCTCCCGTCATTCTTCCAGGTGCCGCACCGGGTCCAATAATCATCAACGACGGAAATACAGTAAAAACCCCAAGCATCACGTACGCCCCCGCTCCCGATCCGCCCAAAATATACTTCGCGTTACCACCTGCGTTACCGACTCCTCCCATTGTATTGCCACCTGCGCCTTTACCGAAAGTTTTCTTCAATCCAGGATCTTTAACGCAAAAGCCAGATATTGTTTATCAAGCTCCAGTCGGCCTACCGAAATTATTTTTGATCCCTTCCCCATTACCATGTCTACCCCCGATCGTCCCTCCACCATGTCCAGGCCAACTACCTCCACTCTTAGGTATCGTTCCAAAGTGTTGATTATTGTTTTATTAAGGACCATGAAATGCCTTCCCACTACAATTGTAAACGGTTTTTTTAATATTATCATAATATACATTTTACATACAATGCTCAAATATAATGTTTATCCATCATTTTAGTTTTTTTTTTTTATCTTATGTCTAACCTCCTCAAAATTGTACCGGCTGGTTAGTTATGTTTCAGTGATTATGATTAATTTAATTTATTATTAAACGTTTAATTTAATCATTTAATTATATGTGTATTAATAAAAGAATATTGTTAAAAAACACATAGTTGCCTTGCGTATTTTTCTTCACAACAGTAATTTAAGATAATAGGCGTCGCAAATTTAAATTTTGGCTGAATTATCATGATCCGTGCTATATTATAGATATAATCATGACAACATTTATTTTATGTTAGGTTAGTTTATTTTGTTATGGATTAATTATTTTATTTTATATCTGTGGCTAATATACCATTATACAAAATACATTTTTTTATCTATTTAAAAAAATTTTTGGTGATTTTGAAGTTCTGAATAGTGACCACGGTTGAAGATATGATGGTTGCCTATCGAGCCGTTTTAAAATCTTAACTCATAACCATTGAAAGTGATCGTCGTACAGCTGTTAAAATTAATTATTAGCGTTATCTATCTGTGAAAATAATGTAAACCCTTTGCTTTGCTCGGATGTACGGCAATGAGCGTATAAAATGTTTTTTAGACGGTGAGCCTATGATATAAATAGACGGAAATGTAATTGGTTTTGATGATCAAGCTATTATAGTTCAGTCTATTGGACGAGATCATGTATAAGTGATGGGATTTGTATCTGTAAGTCCCAGTTTGCTTTTGCAGTTTTCCGCGAAGAAGGAATTTGGATAGTGTCTAGTCAAAGTAAAATGATATTGCTATTATGAACTTATGCTTTGCTTTGCTTTGCAAGACGGACGGCTTTGTAGCCTATAAACCGTCCAGGCCTGAGGCCTATACTAGCTATTTGAACTGAGTGAAATTGAATCGTTTTTCTGAAATAGTTTCCTATGTGTACATTTGTTTAGTCGGATTAAGTTAGGTGTACTATCGGTTCGGTCGTCCAATCGAACTACTACGGATTTCGTATTGGTGCAGTCGTTTCGTTCGGAGATTCGGCGTGGCCAAACTCACGAATGTGTTTGAAATTTGACATGGAGTTTTGGTGGAACATGGCCTTTGCGTGATCTCGGACACACGTTTTTATTGGTTTGACTCGAAATTGTCTATTATATGAACATCATAGACCACAGTTTTTAAATAGGCTACTACGGTCTATAACCTATAAATAATTGTTTTATACATTTACAATAGAACCGACTTTGAGTACTGCCTAATTCTTATACCCCGTCGGGTAAACAATAAATCTTAAACCGTAGTTCTGACCACGACCACGAATAGAATATTTAAGCAACCAGGTAAAATGAGATGGCTTCAGAGTTTCTTATCTCAAATGTATAAAATACTCTTTGCACAAAAGCGCAAACATCTACTTCATAATTACAGTAATATTAACGATATTAATAATAATAGTTGTAAATATTTATCTACTATAGGCAGCTTTATAACCGGCGAGTCAAACCACATGGGCGTTATTTCAAGTTTTCTTAGAATAGAAGTAGTAGGGTTCTTAGTAATGTTAAATTAAGATAATGTATGATTAAAGGCTATATTAAATGAATTAGGTTAATTATAAATAATAATATACATTTAGTTAAAAAATAATCAAGTAATTCAATATTAATGTTTAGTACTGTAGAAAGTAAAAACAAATAAATATGTTTTCTATTGAAATTAGGTAGGTAGTGATTAAAATATATTGACTATGAAAAAAACACATAGGTGCGTACGCATACTTCTTCGCTCAACTCGGAATTAAATAATGACTATTTTTACTTTATAAAGCAATTATAAAAAAAAGTATAATTTTTTCACAAATGTATTCTAACATCTGCTAAAATTTAGAATCTATTACTTTAGATTTGGTATAGGTAATATAAATGTATTTACTGTGTACCTAACTCATCTTATCAGTCAATATTATCGTATTTAAAATTAGAATCTATAAGTTCGAGGAGAAAAATATTGGGTCTATGTTTCATTTTTAAATTATTAAACCGATATATTATTAATTATCCAGAAATAATTACAAAATTTAACTTTCTAGTCCCTAGTCTAAATATAGTCTTATACTCCGGTAAACAGACTTATGAAATTAGTAAATAATTTTAATTTTGATTTATTTAACCATATTTCAATTGAAACTTAAAATATGTATATGTTACAGGCCAAACTGTTTTTTAGGCCAAACCAGTTTATCCTAGGACAAACTGGTTTATCCTAAGTTCGTTTGGATAAACTAGTTTTTCCTAGGCCGAACTAGTTTATCCTAAGTGCATAAGGATAAACTAGTTTTGTCGGATGTGAATATTCAATATTTCAAATTTCCATTTTGAAAAAAAAGATAAAATTTAAAAAAATTACATATAATTCTAAGACGCTTTATGTTTGTATTTATGTTACCAGATCTCAATTTGACATTTGCACGCAAAGATTTCTTTTGC
>JAIPRL010003809.1:0-43454 GCA_025469235.1 Pemphigus obesinymphae | reverse complement strand
TCGCATCTCGGGTACATCACTGACACCAGATCAGGTCAGAGAAGCGTCCGTGAATGACCTCCAACGGCACCCGTCGTTGTGGGAAGCATACATTCGGGGATGGCAGGCGTGTATTGCATCGATGCCCCCGCCACCTACACCCCGGTTGCCCTACAATACTGGGCCACGTTTCATCCGGCCAGCTGGGCAACCACAGAACACTTGGTCGACACCACGACCCATCCGGCCAGCTGGACTACAACGGCCACCATGGCGACAGCCCAATATGCCCACACGGAGTTCGGGACCTAAGGCACCAACGCTTTAGGTGACCCAGATACCGAAGTCTGCGACACCAGTTGGCCAACCAGCTTCCACAGCAACGGACGGAGAAACTTCCCGTCGAACCACACCTTCAGTGAAAAGGAAGTCGATGGCCCGCCTGGCAGAACATCGGCAGAAGAAGCGACAGGAGATGCGCCGTCGCCTTCAAGAGTCCCAGACCAACACGTCCCAGCAATTTCGCCTGGAAAAAACTATAGGCCTGAACTCTAACCCAGCAACCTTAGAGAAGTCCTGGAATCCCGTTCACCGACCAGTTTCTGCACCAAGGACCATCATCCCAGCCGTCAAGGAGATACCCATGGAGGTGGAGGATCAAGGAACAGAACAGAGGAATGAGGAAGATACCCTGGAAAAGGAGATTTCCGACTTCCTGGACCAAGATCAGAAAACAGCACCTTAGAACTCTCCTCAAGGATGAAAATTTTCCCCGAAACCTGATGGCTATAATCCACCGGAACCACCGAAGAGGATGAACATCAGATTTTGAATAGGAAAACCACCTATCCTTCACCGTACTCCATCCAAATGGTCACATCCCGGTTGGAGAGTTTGGTGGGGGAGGGTTGACACGGTCCATTATTACCTACACGTAAATGAACGTATATATAGGTAATTACGACCGATCATAATCAACCGTCCACCCCGTCACGCGACCAGCGTTGACGAAAACACCAATGCCTTCCCGTCGTGAATATTTTACGCGCACGATTGAAGGTCACCACCGGTGTCCAGTAAACAAACGGTACAGTTTATATTTATAAAGTATATTAATTATGATTGCGTAATTAAGTCTTAATGAAGACAATCGCCCGTAATTACTTATGCGTCCATATAAATATAAACAATGATACCGACGAACGACGACCCGATTATATCGACTACGATATGATTTGAAGTTAGTTCGTTCGTAACCATCGTACCCGCTTTTACGGTTTTCTTTCTAAGACTAACAGCATACGTGCTATTAGACATCCACACCATCACTCATCATCTATCATCCATAGAATTTATTATTCTTATAATTTACTTTCAGTTATTTAAATAAAATCAAGTTTTGTATAAATTAAACCGGTGTTGTGAATTGTGTTGAGCCCACTCTCATCTCACCCACTATACCGTGACAATGCATGACGTCGTGGGTACCTACCGCCCACCAACTACGCGTGCCATATAATAAACGCCCTCGGGCACCTATACTCAAAAAAACTTATATTATTTTTCATTTAGTTTTTCTTTTTCTTTTACTATTCTAAATTCTAAAACCTTTGTGCCGTTCGCACCAACCACGAACTTCACAACTATCGTGAACTATAGTGGACCGACACAAGATTGGCTCCCCGGCGGGGAATCACCGGCCAACAACGCGACAACAGGTAAGATACTTTTACTACCGCTCGCTTGGATAAGTCGCTTGCTTACCTAATTACGTAATTTTATACATAGGTAGGTAGGTTAACCACTAGCCGGAGCACGCGGTCTAAATCTAAATCGTGGAAAAAAAAAAAAAAAACTAGCTATTTTTAACACAACCGATTAACCAGATTTCGATAAGACCGTAGTCACTGCACACACGCACACGCGGGCGCAAGCGCGCGACAGCGATAACGAACAGTTGTCATAAACACCGCCGCTGGATAATCATACCATACCAACCGCGGTCGCGATAATAGGTGATAACAAATCGTAAACAAACGAAAGTAAACAAACGGTTTTTTTTTTTACGGATTCCGTTCGCGGGAATTATTATTTCGAACTAGAAATACTGCACGCCGTAAACAAACAAACCGTTCCGTTTATTACCACCATAAACATGTTTTCAAGCGCTACCGATTCACAAGATGAACCAAGCCGCCTCCATGTCTGGAAAAACACTGGAACCGCTTACACTTACGGAACTCCGCCGAGAGTGTGAGCGGTACGGGATAGTGTCGTCCGGCACGAAGGCGGATCTATAGGTCCAACTAAGTGAACACATTCGGGAACTCGGTTCCGACGCAGGTCCACGCGGTTTATTAGTCAGGAACCCGACAAACAGCACGGAGGGGGGGGAGGCGGAAACCACCCAGCATATCGAATGTAGAGAAAACAGGGAGGATGCAATTGGGATACAGGATAGACTGCTTCCGACACTGGGAGCACAACCTAGCTTGGAGGAGCGAATATCGACACTCAAGTCGTGCATGCGCCACTATTTCGACGATCAACGTCGAATAGCGGACAGTATGCGAGGAATAGAGCTTGGTATACGCCCATCAAAGTCAGAATCGACCGTACGACCTTCCCACATACACACCCAACCGATTGTAGACACATGGGTAACGGACGAATATCAGGAACTGGACGCGCAAGGTAACCGCACCGAAATGCCCTCGCCGGTCCTACCTTCATTACACAACACACTAACACGGTCGTGCGACGGTACCCAATCGCATAGGATAGTGCATGGCGAACCAGACGCCCGCGAACCAGCACGTATAGCGTGAGGTTCGACCAAACACACGAACCCGTAGCGGATTCGACAAGGTATTACGGACCGCAAACACAACGCGCGGAAACGTCGCGGTCGTATTCGGAGCAACCCCTAAACACAGTACACATAGTTGAACACTCGGTGCTCATCCCGTACGAGGATCTACGCACGACACGAGCCTCGTTCACGGAATTTGCGGGAACACGGGCGGAGGACCCAATACGATTCTTGGAAAACACCGAATCGATAATCTCGCAGGTGAACATCCACCCGTCGGGGTGGACGAAAGTGGTCGAGCCGCAGTTAAAAGGGGCTGCCCTAACCTGGTGGAAAGGCGGGGGAGTCAGCGGGGCCTAGTCTACCTCACTGCCTCACAGAACACCCGCCCCACACATTCCCCCATCACCCCCATCAAGGACAATAGTCGGCACTACAAACGGGAATATTATTAACGGCCGCGCGTCAACAAAGTCTCACCGAAAACCAGCCAAGTCGCTTCCGAAATCGCGAGTCACAACAGCGCCCTCAAAAATATTCTCCGTTAACATTTCCGCGACGAAGACGCAATCCACGGAAATAAAACGAACTTCCGACGTCCCTCGTATGCTCAAACGCGAAAGCTTCGACGACGAACCTCAGTCCAAAAACCTATAGAGTATAGGCGGTCGGACCATCGGAAAATTCTCAGTCCCACATGAGACAACAGAGGTAGGAGAGAAAACTGACAGGAAAGGGATGACCACCGTTGGGAGGGCGGCGGATAACACCACGTCCACCCAACCGGTAGTAAAAACCGAACCAGTAGGTACCCCGAGTATGGAAGCAACCGAATCGGAGATCTTGGTAATGGCGGTCAACACCGGCCACCAAGGTCCCGATTTCGCGGTTAAGAACCAGTTATCCGACTCAAAAACGGAACCTATGTCTAGTAGAGTAAAACGAACAAAATTCCCACACCAGCGGTCGAACTAGAATTTAAGTTAGGTTTCGTAACATCACTATTAGACTCGCAGGCACAAAAATCGTACGTAAGCCCGACCATCTCGCACAAATTTGGAATCCCCCTCAATGGACAACCCACCACCGTCCGCATGGCGGATGGACATACAACCATGACCCAAGGACATAGGACTTTCGAAACCAGAATCGGGGACTTGGACATTAAGTTTACAGCCGCGATTCTGGAGAACTTATACTGCGACATACTCCTGGGACATGACTTCCTCGTCGAGAACGAAGTCTCTTGGGACTATGCCGCAGCCACGATATACTTGGGTATAAATAGGAGGACGATGACGTGCTGGAAGGGAAGCGTAAACCTCCGAAAAAAAATACCAGACCTCTCAGAATTGGATATACAGGGAGACCCTGACACGCGCGCGAACTTTACCAATATTCTGAACAAATATGCGAACGTATTTAGCAACAGGGTCGGCCGTACCAAACTGATTGAACACGACATACTCCTCAAAAATCCAACTCCGATTGCTCTTAAACCGTATCCCTATCCAAAGGAAAAACAATCGGTAATTGATGCCATGGTTAGGGATATGAAGGAACAGGGCCTAGTTGAACCAAGCACATCACCGTGGGCGGCCCTTGTAGTATTGGCAAAAAAAAAGGATGGAACACACCGCCTTTGCATCGACTACAGGCGGCTCAACGAGGTGACCGAATCTGACGCGTACCCGATGCCAGACCTAAACAAACTAATACAGCAGATGAGGGGCGCGAAAGTTTTCAGTATTTTGGATCTGAAGTCCGGATACTGGCAAGTACCGTTAAACCAAAACGCTCGGAAATATTCAGCTTTCAGGACTAGCCGATGCGTTTTCCAATTCAGGGTCCTACCTTTCGGTCTAAAAAACAGCCCCATGACTTTCGTACGGTTGATGAACGAGGTACTGAGATGATTTCTGTACGAGTTCATGTAGGTTTACCTAGATGATATAGTAATATTCTCGAAGTGTACCGACGAACACCGATATCACTTGGACAAGGTTCTTGAACGCCTGATGAGGTACGGGCTGACGTGAAACACAAAAATATGCAAGATCCGGTCAACCGAAATTTCATTTTTAGTGCACATTGTAGACTCGGAGGGCATACAGAAACAACTGGAAAAGTTGTATTGCATAAAAAATTTTCCAGTACCATGCATAGTTAGGGATATGCGTAGGTTTTTAGGAGTATGCAATTGGTATAGCCAGTTTATCGACAATTACGCGGACATGATTGCACCCTTAACCGACCGGCTAAAACAGGGAGTGAAATGGGTCTGGATGGAGGTCGAACAAAGGGCTTTTGAAAACATCAAAATGCCCTTTACGACTCTCCAAAACTATCACTACCGAATTATGGAAAGCCTTTCTGCCTGCAAACCGATGCTAGCGAGATAGGGGCCGGGGCTATTCTTTTCCAAAGGGGTGACAACCCGAAGGAAAGACGGATTATCGCCTACGCAAGTAAAAAGTTCAGCGAGACACAGAAACGGTACGCCGCAGTAGGACGCGAGTGTCTGGCCATAATCTGGGCAACGGATAAGTTCCGACCATACCTCGAAGCGCGCAGGTTCGAACTGTTTACGGATAACGCAGCTCTAACGTGGTTACATAGGTCGAAGGACACGCAGTCCAAATTGACCAGATGGTCACTCCAGCTGTCCAATCTGGATTTCAGTACGAAACACATACCCGGGGTGCGCAACGAAGCCCCGGATTTACTCTCACGGGACCCCACCCCGGGGCCCCCGGTAGACGAGGACCAGCTGGAGGAACGTCTGGAAGGAGCGCCAATGACACGGGTCACAGGCATCCCCGACACCGCAGCTGATAATCTGTTTACCACATCACGTACGACAAAAATCGAAACCGACACTCCGGTTTCGGTAGAGACCCTTAGGGCGTGGCAATCCGAGGACACCGAAACCCGTACGATTTTGAGTAAGATGGAATCGGAAGCCCAAGCGGCAGGAAGGGGTGACTCAGCGATAATCACCGCCACTTATCGCGTTTCGGATGGACTCTTACGGAAAATTGTCGAACATCATACCCCGGTCGTGATACCTAGATCCAAAATACAACAAGTAATTTGGAGGTGTCACGATCATCAACTAGCTGGACACCCAGGTTGGAGGGAAACCTACCGGGTAATCCGTCAGCGGTTCTTCTGGAAAGGCATAAAAAATAACGTGAGACTATATGTGAAGTCGTGTCACGTCTGCGCGTGCACGAAGCCGTTAAATGCGCGTCCCGAAGACCCCGAAGACCTCATGAGCGGTAGGAAACCATGACAACCGTGGGAGGTCATTAGCATCGACCTTATGGGCCCGTACCCACGCACGAGTAAGAGAAAGTCGTATTTACTAGTGGCCACCGACTGTTTTAGTAGATGGACGGAGGCATACACACTAGGTACCGCCACTACGAAAAACATCGTGGAAATACTAGAACGCGAATTTTTCTCGTGGTTCGGATACCCCCGCGTGTGCTTAAGCGACAACGGACCCCAATTTGTTTCGAGTGAAATGTCGGACGCACTCGAAAAATGGGGGACAGTGGGTTGGACGACACCGATTTACCACCCACGCGCCAATCCCGTAGAACGCCGAAACCAGGAACTGAAAAAAGGGTTGCGCGCACTCTTAATAGACATGAAACACAGTTCCTGGGACATGAAAATCGCAACGATCTTGTTCGCGTTCCGGAATCGTCGGAACGAACAGACCGGCTACCCACCCTTGGTTCTGGTTCTGGGCAGAGAGGGAAAAAAACCGGGGGATTGGATAATATCGCTTGGAAAACCGACACCGATCGACGAGATAAACGAGGAAAGGTTGGAGAGAGAACGGGGAGTTTTGGACACGCAAAAAGTGACAACAAACCCCCCGGAACGCACTAGGTACGTTGTGGGGGATACAGTGTTCTACAAAGCACACCACCTGTCCGAGGCGAGTAAGGGGTTTCACGCGGGATTCGCACCTAAATGGTGGGGACCCGTGAGGCTGGAAAAGCGGGTCGGAAAAAGAGTCCTCTTAACCAATCAGCAACCGCCGAAGAAAATCCACGTCTCGTGCCTAAAACGAGCAAACGTTTAACCACCGAATAAGCCGGATTACCGGATAAACGAAAGTTTATCTCGGATTAATATTGCCACCGTTGTTTTTTTTTTGTGTTTGTTTGTGTTCTTCTCTATCTGAAGATACGGACAGCAAACGGAAGAAAACACCAACAATGACACCCGCGGAGGAGAGGACCCCGCTACGCCGTATAGCGGCACTAGTGGAGCAAGCCAGGGAGATAGCAAGAGCGGCAGGGGTGAACATCGTCACCCACATGGTCGACAACCCCGCGAGCGTAGCAACAGCGCCCCTCTGTGAGCTCCGGGCGGACCCGATGCTGTGGGCGGCGTACAACAGGAGTTGGACGGACCACACACAAATGGTCCGGGATCAGGTGACCATGCCACCACCAACCGCAGCGCCAACAGTCGAGCCGACACCACCACGCTGGCCGGAACCAAGGGCCAGCCTAGGACTAAATCCACACCCGGAAACCACGGAGTGGACCGGATTGGAAGCTCTACGCCGCCAACAAGCATGGCGCGGTCGCCCCCAGGACCCGCGGCCATACTGGGAAGTTGTAGTACCGCGACAGGAGCTGACACGACGACAATCACCATCGCCACAAAGGTCGCCGGCACCAACATCAATGCCAAGCGCGTCAGCCACAACACAGGCTGGAGAAGACAAAGGCTGACGGTAAGATCGAGCAGGAAGGAAATCATCTCGGATGGGGTCCTGTACGGGCCCGGTCCAGCGCTTCCAGAGATCTGCGAGATAGAAGAGGACGGACCGTCCTTCTACTCGTGTACGTTAGCCGCAACTTCTCCAAGACGAGTTTAGGCAGCATTAGGATATACCCATGTATATATTAAAAACATTTTTGTTATACAGATAATTTTTTTTTTTGTCATTATTAAGTTTAATAAGTTTTCTCCCCCGGCAGGAACGTTGAACGTCACGGTAACGGAAACCGGACCAACACGAAATACACGCCGCCGGGGAAAAAGGTTAATGACCGGATCATCAAACTCACCGGCGCGGGCGAACGCACCCCGCGATCTACGGTTTGGCGGGGGAGTATGACGCGGCCCATGGCCGATCGGCGGTACAAATGCCGTTGACGTCCACCGCTGCGCCGCTGCAATTCAAAACCGGTAGATCGCGGATCGCGCACCGCTACGCGCAGGCGCGACGACGGGGTGCCGGTCCCGTGTGACCAGGTCGGCCGCGAGACTTTTTTTTTTTTCCGTCATGTTTTGTTGTTCGCACCGTTCCATTTTTTGAACCAAAATATATATATGCTCACGTTGACATTTTTTGTTTTTTTTTTCCTCTTTTTTTTTCTTTTCTTTTAATTTTGTGGTTTTTAGTTTTATCCTAAATCTTTCAACCTTTGTGTCGTTCACGCCAACCACGAACTACCGACGATAGTTGCGGACCGACACATAACGTCGTAACAATCAGTTGCAAAAAGTACATAATATAGTTGATATTGATCGTTCAAAACATGATGTCTACAATGGTCAAGTTTACAAAGGTTGATGATGAAATATTGGCCGAATGTATTGCCAAATATTACCTAATTTATAATCCCCAAAATAAGGATTATATATATATATACTGAACTTGATACTGAACTTAGTATCATTATTTTTCAGATGGCTCTTTATAAGTATTTCGTGGTATCCTTCCACATTCCATATTTTGTTATGAATAATAAGTCGTATATTTTACTTTTTTTTGTTGACAAAAACTATAACACCTCATCATCATCTTCTTTCTCTTCTTCAAGTAGTAGAATTTTTAGTTTATCAACTGTATCTATAATGTCAATAACTTAATAATTAATAATAATAATAATTTTTCAAAACGCACCGTACGCTTGTGCACTCCAAACTGTAGAGTACGACTAATGCAAAATCTCGAGAACGTGAAGTAGAATCCCATAAAGGTACGTTATCGCTTACGCGATTGCGATCGCGATCGGCGGACGCGAACCACCAACTAAAATTACGTTCACGTCTCTTGGTTTATCCTAAGCGATACTACGTTGCATTTGCGAAATTTTATATAGTAGTACTCTATAGTTTGAAGTGCACACACGTACTGTGTATTTTAAAAAGTTTTTATTATATTAATTATTAAGTTATTGGTATTATAGATACATTTAATAAACTGAAAATTCATGTTTTTAACGACCGATGTCAACTACATTTAGGTACTTGCTGCAACTGATTGTTACGGCGTTGACGCACCTCTATAATTATATCATGGAAGTTTTTAGAACTTTATATGGTTTTCCCTTTGTTGTGTTTATATAATATTCTAGAATTTTTGAGGGTATATGCATTTTCTGGTGCCTATCCATCATGAAGATTCTCGATTATTTCATAATCACTACATATTGATAGCTGACCACTACAGCGCAAGGTAAATCAAGTGCTGCTTGTGTTCGTGATCGCGTAAGCGAAAACATACATTAAGACGAACCAAGCGACACGAACACGATTTTAGTTAGTGGTTTACGATCGCCGATTGTGTTCGCAATAGCGTAGGCGAAAACATACCTTTATGCATAAAGTAAATTTGTATTTTGGGAGAATAAAAATCAAGTTATCATGGATACTAATTTTTTTTTAATAATATTATACCAAATTTTGCTCAGAATCGTTTTTCAAATGTAATAATTTATATTTGATTACAAATTTAATCTTGTATATAAAATGCTAATTTTTTTACCCGTTTTTGCATGAGAAAAATCTCTTATAGAAATTTAATTCTCCTGCCCGTTTTCACTGCCACTCGACGCGTGTACCTTGACAGTTACCGTTTTCAATCTTATTTCCAGTCGTTTTGAAATTTTTACGCTTTTCGCTCCTATGCATTTTCACCTTTTCTCCGAGAATTCGATGCTTGGAAAAAAAATGTGTTTCCCGACAATAGACATATTAATTAATGGAGAAGTCCCCCACATAGCCAGTGTATTTCCATCATCATTCTTAGCCATTCTCAGCCATCATTCTTAGGAAGAGACATAGACATATTTATGTGTCTATGGAAAGTTACGGGGAATAGTTTACGAATTCCAATGAAAAAAAACAAATTAATTTCATGGAATATAATACTAATACTATCAATATTATCATAGACTTACTAAGTTATATAGAAATATCAGGTACAAATCTGATAAGTGTATTAATTAGTAAAACGAAATACAAATATAAATAACAATATTATAATGTACAGTATCTAAATACTATTGTATTCGAATAATTTACAATTGTATAACAGATATAATTGTTAACTATTATTTTCAAAATTTAAACTATAAAAAAACCAAGCTAGGTACGTGTTTCATAGATAATAAAGGTAGTAGTAATATAATATATATCTTACTCTATGGAACGTACTATGGAAATTTTAAACTACTAAATGTATTACACTTAAACTAATTTAAATGATAGACATACTATAACTATAATATACTTTTATGACTGTTTTAAACTTGGGATACAATATTTTATTTTTATTTTCCATGATATAATTTGTCTTTTCCATGGGATTCGTAAACTATGATTCATCTCTTTCTAACAATAATAGTTCTCGGGCTTCTCTTTCTGTTATCATGCCATATATTTTATATGTCTATGTTCCCGACTCATCGTCTGTTACAGCTCAAAGTTCTCCCGCACTGTCAAATTATTGCCCCCCCCGTATTGTTATGATGTCGAGCCACCCGTGTTGTTTATAGTATTTATTAGGCCCACGTTTCGTACGATTATTTATATTGGTTACTTAGGCTGTTCGATAATAATTAGTGTTTAGATGCGTAGGGTCTCAGGTTCGATTCCCATTCTCCCATTTGGCATGTATATATATATATATTTCTACTCCGCGCGCCACTTCATGTGATATTTTTTTGCATTTTTCCAATTTTTTTTCCCCCGTTTTTCATTATTAATATTACGTTTTAAATCCCGAGTGAACATTTCTTTGTCTACCGATCATCCCGTCTAACCGGGACGTTTGATCTGAATACGCGTATATATTATCTATTGGTATACGTAATAGTGTCGTCCGTTATCAAAATAGTTTAAATACCAGATATGTTGAGCGCGTTATCATCGATTCTATAGCTGGATGGAAACAGTAATGAACTTTCGATACGGGTACGCCGGTTTGAATCCTATTTCATCTACTTGTTTTTTTGTGAATCTTTTTTATCCGTTATACTTTTTATATCAATAGATTTTCGTATTTGTATTATACATAACTTTTATTATTTAATATTTAATATTTCTTATAATTGTTTTTTTAATTTTTTGAATGAAGTGTTCTACCTACCTATTTTATTAAATTATATTATGCGTTTTATAATACTCTATAACGAGTCAGTATTAAGTATTCAAGTCTGTCCCATAAATTCATATAATAGGTAGGTACCTAAACTATAGATTTTATATCTCATAGTAATGAATTTAAAATCGTAGGACTTTTCAAAATTTTAATTAAATTATAATAGGTAGGTATATAATAACATGTACCTATATGTTAATTGGACTTTTGAACATATCAACCTGTCAACAATGGTTATATAAAATTCAAGAACGAAAAGTCCGAGTGACTTCTTTTGTCTGGATTAGATACTGTAGTAATCCCAGAAGACCTGATATTACTTATACTATTTTCCTTACATGGGCAACGATATGCAATACTCTTGTCGGGTGTTTTGCTTAAATTCCTATTTTAAATATTTGAATATTTTTATGTTTAAAAACACCTGGTGAAAGTATACAATACTGTAGAATAAAAAATCAGACCCGGCGAGAGTTCATTTCATCTTAAATATACGAAGACGGGTTCTCAGGCTGATGATCCTCGCTTTATTGTTGTTCATTTAAAACAAAAACACATTTTTAACTAACAAATAACAGTATTCCAATGCTAAAGAAATTGTTTTCATCAATAAGTCGAAAATAACCTTACCCTCATATACAAACGGACCAATAGGAGCCTCTCATTTCTATCCCGTCTCTCCGTCTTGGATTTACGAAAATACTCGTACTTAAATACGAGAATTTTGTTAGTTTTAGTTAAATTTAGATTATACTTTGCATTTCACGCATATGGACGATGAGGCTCGCCTTGCGACAGACCAACGAAGTGTGTACTATTCTAATCTCAGGCAGAGCTTACAATCTGTCTCCAAATTTACTAAATTCCACAATTTATTTTTGTTAATTAACTAATGCTAAAATTATGGTGACATTTTGGCTTGATCAATTAAACACCGATACATTTCCTCTATTAGGTAGTTGTTTACACTAAATTTGAATGGCGATTTGGGTTCTATTTCCAACATTGATCACTATGTCTTGGATTTTCTGTTTTTGTATAGACGTTTTTATTCGAATAGTTTGGGTAAAAGGAATTTAATGAGAGTTATTCAAAGAGTATTTCAAAGAGGTCAATTTATGATTTTCCTTATAGATAGTTGTCTTGAGTAAACAGGAAATCTTTACCAAGAATTACCAAAAATATTTTAAAGTAATAATATCAGGAATTTAAATTTATACCCATTATTTACAGTGGCACTGATAAATTAACGTATTGATGGATAATTAATAACATACAATTTTAAAAACTTTTTACTATTTATCAGTTATAAATTAAAATATTTGCTTAAAAATAATGTAAACACTGAATTTTGATTTACATCTACAGCTCTCTCGATAATTCATTAATAATATCAATTATTTAAATAGAAAATCATTAAATATTTTGAAAGATAATTAATTAAAATTAATTAACTGCGTTTTATCGAAAATATGTAACCCAACGTTGATGTAAAAACGATGTTGGATTTTTTGTACTCTATTCATTGTGTATAGTAATCCAAAAATATTTTTGAAATATCCCCCCCGTTGAGAATTTTTGGAGAAGACTAATACTTTTCTTTTATTCTACTCGGAACTCAATTGGTAAGTGAATATTAAAAACGGTAAGACCACAAAATTTCTATTGTTTAGAGATGATATGAAAACCTATCTGAAATTTTACGATACCTATAGCCATTAAATTTTTTAATGAGAACAGTTATTCTTATGAGTACAGCTGCCAAGGTTTAAGCCTTATCTTGAATTTAAGTAAATGCTATGTTATGATTTTTTCTAGACGGCTTACTCCTCTACTCCAAAATTATTTTCTCGATGGCACTCATCTAAACATGTTACATTTTCAAATATCTTGGATTCTATTTATCTTCTTACCCTAATTTTACTGTAATTTTACTTGAAAAAGCCTCAGAATTTTAGGTTTTATTAAACGTAATACGGTAATGTCTAATTCCATCATTTGTTTCCGCATACACTTTTTTACTGTGTTTCAATTTAATTCAATCAGAGTATATATCTTATTATATGGGACCAATGGGTGAATATCATGATTTAATTTATAATATTATCGAAAATTACAAAACTCAAAACATTAGATATATATTAGCAAAAAACTTTCATCTAATATACTTAGGAAGAAATTGAATATAATTTACATTTATTTATAATTTTATATTTAATCAAATTAACATTATAAGAAAAATATCACTTACGATCAATCAGACTTCTAATTCTTTCTAGATTGATACAAATAAAATAATTATAATTATAATATTTATAAATATGGCTATTTAAAATAAAAATATGATATTAAGTCTAATATTGAGTTTTGTATTTTGTTGTATATTAGTAATTCAGAAAAATGTACTAGATTATAAATAAAATAATAGGTAAACTTTTAGTGTACAGATATAAACAGATATAACATAATTAAGATAACACCGGACACTCTCACATTTTAAGGTGTTATATTCCTAAACAATATAAATTTTCAATTAAAATAAAGAGAATTAACTAATTGTTTATAATTTGAGTACTTGTGGATTTTTTTAATAATAAATTGAAGACTCAATTTCACAAAAATATTTACTTTATTTTGGTAAAAATATATTTCAGTAACAAAGTTACCATTTTCAGTACACAATAACGCCTAGCCATCTAACGGCAGCCGACAGTCCTTATATACTAAACAATAACCGGTTACCGCCTATCTCTTCCCGCCTTCGAACGATGAATCATCGATCGATGAATCATCAAACGAATGCGTTTTGCGATATCGTTTACAATATTATATTATTTTAAAAGTTTTAACAAATTATTTTGTAATGGATCTAAACCTTAATTTAATAAATTATTTTTATTTTTTGTCATTTCAATAGCTTCCCTAATATTTAATTCTTGACTGTTATTTATTTGGTCTAATAATTTTATTGAGTATATATTGTGATTTGTTCCTAATACATGTTCTGCTATAGGAGATTTTTTGTCTTCTTGATTTTTAATATTTCTTAAATGTTCTTTAAATCTGATAACTATATTTTTTCTTATTTGTCCTACATAATATTTATCGCAATCCATACATTGAATACTGTAAATACCCGATTTCTGATTTTCTTGTAATTTGTCTTTTATACTATCAATAAGGCTTTTAAAATAGTTATTTTTTGATGATGCGATTTCTACGTTGTATTTTTTTAAAAACTTTTGTTATTTGGTTCGATGATTTTGGGATGAATATTAGAGCTGATTTTTTATAACTGTGTCGAATTCACTTTTTAAACTACTCAGTTCATTTATTTGTTTTGTCCATTAATGTTTTTTGACTAATCTTAGAATCATGTATTTTTGTATCCGTTAAATATAGCTATTTCTATTATCAAATTTAATTCTTTGTCAAAAGCGTCTTGATTCATTGGGATATTTATTAACCTATATATCATACTATTCAATACAGCCATTTTATGTTGCCAACTATGATTCGAGTTCATATGAATATATCCATATATAATATGTATGGCTTTTCCTTCTATAAATTTCAAATTTCAAATTGTTATCTATCCTTTTAATCAGAATATCTAAAAAGGGCAATTTTCCATCCGTTTCTTTTTCATAATTAAATTTTATTGATGTGTACTGTGAATTTATTTGTAGAAGAAAAGTTTCTAAATTTAAGTCTTTATCTATGATCGCGAAAAAGTCGTCTACATATCTGAGCCAAATTTTTGGAAAATTAGATTGTTTTTTTAGATCTGTTTCGAATTTACTCATGAAGATGTCGGCTAAAAAAGGTGATAGTGGGTTTCCTATTGCTGTACCGTTTATTTGTTGATAGTATTTTTAATTGCATTTGAAAACATTTTGACGCATGCGGTTTATTAAATTTATTGGTTCTTTGATTATTTCTGCTTCTATTTTTAATTCTTATAACTAATTTTTTAAAAATGTTATTGTCGTTTCTATCAGAATACTAGGAACCAATGCTACCACATCGAACGAAATAAGTCGATCGTTGTTTTCCATCTTTACATCTGATAATTTGGTAACTGATTCTGTTATATTTCACTGATAGGCTATCATGTTTTTTAAATAAAGAAAAAGTTTTGACTAAATGTTTGGCTAAGTTGTAAGTTAGTGCATTTATCTTTGATACTATTGTGCTCATATACTATTTCCGGGCTTATGCATTTTTGGAAGACCATAGAGTTTTAGTATTTAAGGGGGTTTTGAATTTTTACGAAAAATCTACTTTTTTCTTCAAAAACTATTTTAGAATTATTTATGATATTATTAGTTTCTCTAATCATTTTGTTTAATGGATCTTTTTTCTATTCTTTATACGGGCCTGTTTCTATTAATTTTTTCATTCTTTCGAAATAATCTTTTTTCTTTAACACTAGAATATAGTTTCTTTATCGGATTTTAAATAAAAGCAATCTTTTTTCTTTAAATTTTCAATATGTGTAAATGGATTCCTATATTTATTTTCATAAAATTATTTTGAAGCGAATTTAGCAATCTCTTCTAGCAATATCTTGGTTTTGGAAATCGATCTTTTTTATACCTAGTTCTATTCCTACAATTAAATCTCATAAAGGGATATTTGAAGGTGTGTAACTAGATTTTAGTCATTGTTTTAAAATATTTAATTCTTTATTTGAAATAATCTCATCTGTATAATTTTTAACTATATCATTTTCCCATTCTTCGTGTTATTTATTTTATCGTCTTTATTAGTTAAATAAGTCTTTATTAGGTCTTTTATTAAGGCCTCGATTTTTTTATTTTGATCAAATTTCTTTACTTCGTATTGATGTTCAACTACTGTGAACAATTTTTCTTGTAAAATATCTCATGGTGCGGTATGAATATTGTTAGATAAATTCAAATGTAAATTGTTCGCTTGTATTTCCAAGCTACTCCTATTTCTATAGTGGTTAATTATTTCTAACTTCTAAAACTTGTAATTTACATATTCTATTACTTTCGAGACATTTTTGTTATATGCTTTATTTTTATTCACTAACCATGCAAACATTTCCAACTAAAACAATAATTACAATCAGATAACAAACTTTGTACAGAAAATAAAGGAATGTTGTAGCTTAGGAAATAAACTTAAGGTAGAATTCATGCAGTATCTCGGCTTACAGTTTAGTCATCAAGCAAGAAACATATTATCTGAAATTGATAGAATTAGGGATCATGTTCTTAAGGTAGTCGCACCATCAAATATTTATAACACGCTAACAAAAAGTGGTTTAATTAACATAGTAGGGTATACAGCAAATGTATTATTCGGTGTTTGTGACGATACTGACGCTGAATATTTCTATAATAAAATCAAGGAGTTAAAATATATTAAGGGACGTCTGACTCAATTAACAGAGGCACAGACAAATATTATGCAATCTGTTGTTACGAATGTAAATTTTTCTTTGGTTAAGCTTGAGAAAAACCAAGAATCGTTAGTAGATGGTTACAATCATCTAATACATGAGGTATGCTCTAAGAATATATAAAATAAATAGGTATTCTAAAATTTAAAACTGAAATTACCAAACTCGTAGCATTACTGAACCTCATCCTTTCGCAGTATGGATATGAGATTAGCACATTGTTTAATATAGTTAATACAGCACTTCAAGGATAAATTTATTCCAGTTTACTAGATACTAAAATTTTAAAACACAAAATTAAAGAAATAAGAACGAAACTAACCGAAGGGGTTAAACATACCTAGTATATTAAATTCAAGAATATTAGAATTTCTTCGTTTATCCTCTGTTTGCGCTAATATAAGAGGATGCAATTATTAAAACGCACTTAACTAAAAAAATGACTGGGTTTTTATTTTAATTATATGCACAGATTATATTAGAATTTACTTTTCTGTTATCCAGAACGAATGCGTTGCGCAAGACGAACGCGTACTACTATTTCACGCGCGGCTACACCAGTGAGCCGGTGTTCATTATCGGTCTACCACAAAAATTACGTATGTGCGAGTGCGTTATCATATTTTATATGGTTATCCCAACATCCTCAATCAATGTAGTGTATATACAAGATATATTAGTTTCTAACTTGGAAATGCCATTAGTTAGTAATTATGATTTTGTATTGTATAAGTTAATACTTCTACCTTTTAAATTACATAACAATATATCTGTAATAATAGAACCTAGTTCTGATTATATAGCCGTAGATAAGACCCGTTTATATTTTAAAGAGTTAAGTAATCAACAATTAACAAAATGTAAAATAATAACCGACACAAGAATATGCTATCATGATCAACCAATTCATTATGTAAAAGATTCTTATGAAATTATTCTAATCTGTTAACTAAATGTTTTACCTGAGGCTTGTAATTTAAGATATATTAAATTCACTTTTAGTATATGGCATAGATTAGAAGATACTACCTCTTGGTTATATGTTATAGATCAGGGAAATATTATTATCAAATGTGAAAATATATCGGACCCAGAGATATTAGATATAAACGGTATCGGTATATTCCAATTAAATAATCAATGTGAAGCTAACACAAATGACAATACAATATTAATTCCTAAAAGAAAAATAATTTCAAAAATACCCACTGATTTTTTCCCCCAACTTCATTTTTCTTTTAATTTTCAAACTCAATTCCATTCTATGGAAACGGAATCACAGGATATAATACTTTTAAAATAAAATCCGAAAATAAAAAATAATTTAAATAATTGAATTGAAAATTCGAAATCATTGAAAGAATCGCATAAGTAATTAAAAGGAAAATCAGTGGAAGAAACCTTGAATATTCCAAGAACATTTATGTACTTAATTATAACAGTATTAATCATAGGTGTAAGTATTTTTATAATAATAATGTACTTTAAACTAAAGAATTTATTTTGTAAAAAATTAACACAAGTACCAAAAGTAAACGATGAAATAGATTTTAAAAATATGAATGATAAAATTCCAGGAAAAAAATCTTCACCCAGAGTAGTGTAATGGACAAAGATCTTCCATTTCACCCCGGAGGTATTATGAACCACTGCTTGATATATGTTATATTAACGGGGTATTTTATCGACTAAGCATTTTCGAGCTCTCGTCAAACGATCGTTTGAATATATGGATATGTGCGACGACAGTCGAGTTTTCAATACGTTAAACAACAGTAATTATTTGATTTATTTAATATTCATAATTATAAAACTTAGTGTTTAATTGTCAGTGCTCATAACTGTTATTATCGACTCAATAAACTAATTTTTAAAATTTTAACGGACGTATTATTTACTCTGAAGGAACCCCTATCAACAAATTTCAACCGTTAGAACGGAAATAACCGTCAGACGATCTACAACATAGACCGTCATGTCTTGACCAGCATAACCGAGAAGGGTCATAATATAAGGAGTGTCGGCTGCCGTTAAACGGCCAGTCGTTATTGGGTACTGAACTTGATAATTTTGTTACTGAAATACGTTTTTACCAAAATAAAGTAAATATTTTTGTGGAATTGAGCTTTAAATTTATTATAATTAACTAATTCATTGTTATTTAAATATTGTTTTAATGTTATTAATACATAGAAAATTAATCATCTGTATCCTTATTATTGATAATATTGCCATTATTATTGAATAAATGAGTTTAATAAATGAATAAATAAATATATGAGCTAAATTGTAATAGACACTGATAACAATTTTACTCAATATCAAAAAAGAGGCCGTCAAAAAAAGAAGTATGTCTAGGCATGTCTCTAATGTAAATTTACTCAAATATTGTTAAATTAATTTGGCTCAAAATTCAACAAGAAAACTTAATAAAAGTAATTTAATTTTAAATTGAATCAATCTTAATCAGTAGTTTAAAATACAATATATTTTATCCTGAGAATTTGTAGGTCAATAAATTATTGTTTATTTTCAAAATGCTTTTATCAACTCCGGTATTCAAGTATAAGGAGTTTTACTTAAAACATTAAAATATTATAATAATAAATTATATTATAATATAATATATTTTAATATATTATATTTATTATTATTTTTATATAATATATACTCCTCTACCATAATATGCCTATTATTATTACAATCAACGTATATTTTTAATTAAAAGTAGTATAAAAACGAATTTTTATTATTATTTATAATTATTTTTTCAACATATTATTACAATAATTAAATTTAGATTTTGATAAAAATATGAAGGTTTACTAAATTAACGAGGTAAGTTCACTCTTTATGTATTAATATAACTCAATAGTTATATATATTAAATATAAATATTTATGTTAAGGGTATTCGTCAACATAAAATTCCGACGTGATAGTCAACCAAAAAGCATAATAAAACTGCTAGACTTTGAAATGTTGAATTTAAATTCTGAAAACTGTTTTGTATGTATTGATTTGTCTACTAGTAATCGATTGAAGATATTTTTATTTTTACTATATTATTTAATATTAAAAATCATAATTTTTAAACAATGATTATATTTTAGTTTTAAACAATAAAGAAGTTTGCTTTGACAAATATCTAGAAGACAGGTTGACAAATTAAAATCTGTTATCAGATTTAAAATCTGATTATTCAAAGTTTCCTAATTTTATCTTCTTTATTCGTCTTTTAGTCGGAAATAATAATTAAATCTAAAAAAAGCGCTAACATCAAGTAACGCTAACGTAAAGTAATTTTATATATAAAATGCTAACTTTTCTTAGCTGTTTTTTCCATGAAAAAACCTCTTATACTTTTATTTAATTCCCTTGGCCATTTTGCGACTGCATAACGCCAATTATTTTACTGTTACCATTTTCAAACTATCCTCTTGTCATTTTAAAACTTTTACGTTTTTCGATCCTCTGCATGTTTGCTTTTTTTCTGAGCTCTCGAAACCTGGAAGAAAAATACGTTTCTCAACTCACTGAGTTCCGATATCCCTCCACGTTTTTTTGCGTCGTCGTATTATCACCCAGAACTTCTGAAATCAGCTTTAGCGACTATTGTTATAATTTTCGTCGCCGCGGACGTTTTTGAGATTACCAATTTCGTCAAACCTTTCGTTGGAAACACTTTAGGGGTGAACGAATATCTTCTAGAAAGCGAACTGCTAGTTTTGCAATTATAAGGATTTCCACCCATTAGGTTTTGATAATCTATAAACTTATCTGTAGTAGGTAAAATAATATCAATAATACAACGTGCTCAGGTTTGTGAATGATGCGCTGCTCCTATGAAAATGCGAAACAGTTAATCGGCTGTCGATAGGGGCCAGACTTTTTTTAAATTTTATATTAAATTTTGTAAGAATTAATTCGTTACAGAATTATATTTATATAAGTAAATACAAATAAAATATTATTAATACAATATTAACTCCCGGTGTTTGTCGTTTAAAACTAGTATAAGGAAGTAAATAATGATTACATAAAAACCTAAACATAATGTTTCAGTTTTATAAATTTTTTGCAATTTATATACGGCTTTTAAAGAATATGCAAGATATATTAAATTTATTGCATTAAATATAACGGAAGACAATGAAAGTATTAAATGTTTCGTAGTGGGTTTATTATATTTAATACCAATATTAGAATATCTAAACTATGTGATTGGAAACGATACATTTCCAAATAAAAAAAATATTATATATTTCAGTTAATATATTCAAATTTATTTCAATTATATTAAAAATGTAAATTATATATTTAATTTTTGACAATTAATAAGAAAATAGTATAAATAGTATAGGAGCTATACATATTCTATAAGTATGTACACAGTTTATTAACTTTAAATTTAGTGTGTAGCGTCGTCTTAACCATTTATGTTTACAATTTTAAATATTAATTTACTTTTTGAGCATTGTGAGGAATTTAGTAGTTTTACATAAATTTGTTAGTTCTATTTTTTTGTCATCCTGTATAATACCAGAATACGAAAATACATTTTTGGATGGTAGACCGTAAATCCTGAATCAGTCAATCATAACATACGAGGCTAACAGTAGGTGTAAAACACTGGTTTATCTTTGTCTTTATGATGGAATTCATTGAATCACGTCATTTGAAATGGTAAAATCACAGAATGAATAAAAATTATTTAAAAAATTACTTACTCCATAACGGACGAGAACCTAAATTATCATGCACAAAAAAATATTAATGTATAAGTATAATATATTATATATTTAGTATTAATATTATGATAATAATATAAAACAAAAAATTACTTTCTATACAGATATCATAGAATGGGTTGATGATATTAGTAAAAAGTCAAATCTATAGAAAGGTATCTATCATTTTTATATTTGTAGACATTTCAATGAGTCAACACGTAAAATGATATGAGAATGTGAGAACCACCTTTTATTATTATATAACCTTTTATTCTACATTTTTTTGATTTACTATTATGTTTATTAATATATATTTATTAAAACATTTTAAATGTATACATACAAAACATTTATTGGGGATAAGTGAAATAAATGGTTTAAATTTAAAATTTAAATTTAATATTGCAAACACACATATTATTATATATAAATCTATAATAATCAATCGCTAAGGTGACAACATTTATTTATAAATACAATAATAAAATATGTACTCTCTATTTAGATATATCTAAAGAATTTCACACTATTGATTATAGTTTTCTGTTACATAAATTAAAGAACTAGGATTAAGTGATAACGACCTAAAATATTTTTTATCATACTTAAATAATAATAAATAATGCATTAAATTAAATGAGTATATTAGTTCTCTTCATTTAAGAAAATGCGGTGTACAACAAGGAACGCTTATCTCCCATATACTTTTGAATATACAAATAAATGGTATTCATTTAATTCCTTTAAAAAACCAAATTATTTGTTACGTAGATTATACTGTCATGTAATATTCAGGTGATTCACGGGAGGAGATATATAATATTATAAAGAAATATTTAATATTAATAAAGCAAAAGTTAATTAAAATAATCGATTTTTTAATTTAGATAAAACATATGTTGTTCCTCATCCCTTAATTAATAATACATTACCCACAGAAACTAAAGAAATAATTCATAATAATCACTGAAGATAATTAAATAATTGCTTTTTGAATTAAAAATAAATAATATAATTGATGATATTTAGGAATTGAAATCAGTAGTAATATTAGATGGAAAAATCAAATTAATCAATTAGTAAAAAACTTAGGAAAGTGATTTATTTATTAATAAATCTAAACAATGTTTTAGAACATATAGAATTGCGTCAAGATTATTTAGCCTTGTTTGAATCACTAATCTTTCATGGTATGATATGTTGGAATAGCACAATCCATAATGCTATATTTCAGTTACAAATATGTCAAAATTAAATTTTTAGAATAAAGAACAAATGTATAGAACTAAAAATGTATATTAAAAACTCAGTGCTACCTATTAAGAAAATATATCCAAAAGTAACTGCTATTCATTTGAAAAACGATAATTTAATACAACTCATATAACGTAAAAAAAATTCTAAAAAACAAAATCTAAATATCTAAAAAAAACACAACGGGTAGACATTTTAAAACAATTGGCAATAAACTAGGTAATAATAAATAATAATAATAATAATAATAAATACCATCTTATATAATAAATCTTACAATAATTTTTTCAATTTAAAAAAAATAACCATCCAAAAAACACATTTAGCAATGGTTATTGGTGTCTCCTGACAAATTAATAATATAGTATTATAGTTATAAACATATAGTTACCAATTATAATAATCAATGTAATACTAATATAAGACAATATTTTAATGTAATCAATTACCATGTATAAATACATGTAGTAAATTAATAAAAAATTTGATTTATAATTCCTGTGGACATACATGAGTTTGCTCAAAGGGGGTTCGGTATTCATAGAAAAAAAAACTAGATTTTTCAATGAAATAGAATTTTTTTCAAGAAAATAGCATACTTTACTACCATTGCAATATGTTAGTGAAGTACATAGGGTTTTTAATCAAGATAGGATATGTTTAATTGTATTAATACACCTATTGGCTAGATAAGTTATTTTAGTATTATAATTTTTATAGATAATTAATATTAACTTCTCAAAAAAATAATTAAATTTCCTTGTTCGCATAAACGTTGTTATTAAAATATAATATCAAATACCTTAGTGGATTATTTGCTAAGGGTTCCTTTCGATTTTTTTTCTGAATAGCGATGGTATTTTCAAATATAAATGTCTTGATTCCAAACATTAAAATGTTTCATGTTTGTTTGATTCAGTAAGTTTTATATAAGCCACATAATGTCATAGTTCTAACATTTAACGGCTTTATTAATTAAATTGACAATTGTTTAAATTATTTTTTATGATTTTGTAACATATTTATTTAGAATGATGATTTTAAATAACGACATATACCTATAGCATATGAATATCTAAGGCTCGTTGCATCTATTCTAAATAATAGAGAGGTAATAATAGATAAAATCTTATATTTTCATTACGAACCGCGGTTTGAAGATAATAAGTAAACAATTTAACAAAACAAATTAAACAAATTATTATCAGTATACAAATGTAATGATATGCAAGATGAAAAATTGGTAACTGTTGATTGACTAAGTATGGTATAACCAAAAACGGATTTAATTGCTGATGATAATCCTTAATTGTATAACATTTACAAGTAACTTGAATTAATTGCATTATCCAAAGGATAGAGTAATAACTAATAATAATGGATAAACCATGCACATATAGAGCGTTACTGTTGTAAAAAATATAATTTTAAAAGTGAGAATCATCTCCTGTTCATTGAGAAATTGACTAAGACCATAAATAATCTCATCAAGTCAAGGAGTAGTTTTACTATAATTACCAATATTTTGAACCGGGTTGTTAGACTGATATAAATAGTATTCTATTTTATTTAAAACAGGTCCTAGAAACTATGACCTGCGTTCGCTTTAGTTCTAACCCAATCTAACTCAATTTAGTTACGACGTTAAAGTTATATTATTATTTAATAATACATTAAATTAATATATAAATACGCTTTCATCTGAATAACCTTGTGATTGGAGGGTTTTCGTTTTTTCGATCATTCCACAAGCAAGACGAAAACGAATTCCAGCGAGATGATTGACATTATGTTAATGGATTTTAATAGAAATGCTGTGACGGAACAGAGCAGCACCATTATGCAATAACGTATAATGGTTGAATATGTTCTTTTCGTTAATAAAAATCGAAAGGAGCGTTGAACCAAAAACAACACGTTATATGTTATATGTTAAACGCAATACAAGTAAAAGGGTCCTTTTCAGGACAACTAATAAAAGGTGACATAAATAAATAGTGATTCTGAAAATTAGGCATGCTGTAGTACATGGCAGGGACCACTGACGAGAGGTGAGGATGGCTACGACGCCCTGGCGTGTAACGACCGCCTTTAGACGGTCACTTTGCACCGAGACCCGAAATACTGACGCCTACGCCGGAGATAAACGGAGCCGGACAATGAGAGCGGCTCATAACACAAATATATCCCCTGATATAACCAAGGAACAGATCGGAACAAGTGAGGTATTAATGGATGTTGGAGACCACCAGCTTTCTAAAGATGACTGACATAATATGATTAACCCAACATCGATACGAAGAAGAAAGAAATATGCCGGTGACCAATCAGAAGCCAGATACCGATGTTCCAATGGTTATATATACCGGACACATTTCCCAGAATAATCACCAAAATACCAAAAATACGCTCACTGTCTCCGTTAGTCTCTATAATTCATCCTACGTGACCTTGTGTCCATGTCGTTCTAGCGTATCCTTGAAGGAGCAAACTTGTGCTGTCGGCAACCGTAAATCAAATTTCGTCGTTTACACTGCAGGCCCATCGCCTCCATAAGTAATGCTCCCACGGTCATACGCACTCCAAAACGGCTCCTCTTAGTCAACATTCCCTCTCTCCTCCAAAAACCCGTAGTCACTCACCGCTTTCAACAAAACGGTCTCAATGCCCCAAAAGATTACTCTTCCATTAAAACGAAGAAACGCTTCGTCAGTTCGGAAACTTTATTCGTAAGTTCCCTATACACATGATTACACTAGCATCCACTCCGGATAACAAACTTATTTTTAATGAACAATTCTTATTCTAAATTTCAGTAACAGTCGAATCATATAGATCCAGCAAGACAAAACAATGTTAAACTTGCCAAATATTCAGCCATTCTAGGTGCATGAAATGAGTCGGTCCCCATCTTGCTAAAAATTGCGTTAAACTCCGAGAATAACAACCAAAATGTGTTAATTGTGAGGGCACTCATAACGCCAATTACACCAAATGCCATGCTCTGACTATTGAAAGAGATAATAGTCGTCCTAAAAGACAAAATACACTCTGCTCCGATCCCAAGGACTTTCCTCAAACTATCTCCAACCAACCAGGCACTGCATCCGTAGCTCAAAAAGAACTCATCATCAGTTTTGCGCATCCGCTATCTCACACTCTATGCCTCAAGCCAATTCATCAAAAGACTGATGAAACTTAACAATGCAAAAGACGGAATACAAGTCGTTTACAAAAACGGTGAATATTCGCGGTATATGTAAAAGCTATAAATAATTATTACGCCTCCAACGTGTATGTGTATTCCACACAGTAAGACTGATGCAGTATAATATTAACTAATGTCAATGTACTGATCAATTAATAGTAATATGATATACATAACTGATAATGACAATTATTATAAACCATTATATTTATTTCATACCCGAAAATAACCAACTGTAAAAAGAATGTTTAGGAAAATATTATATGTAGAACATGTGGAATAAAAAACATTTTTAAAAATTTTTTAGAATAATAAATCCAATTTTGTAAATATAAAAAATTGAATACTTCAATGATATTAATAAAAACAGAAAAAAATGTTTTAATTTTTCTTGTATTAAATATCCTTATTGTTCCTTAACACAGTATTATATTATTCATTAGCGAAATTGTATAGTAAGGGTTGATTTTTTTAAATGCATGTATATTTAAAATGTTTGGGTAGAAAGAGCTAGGTAGTAATTTTGTGGTAAAGAGTTCTACTTTAATGAGATTGGTTTACGATTTACCCAATAGGTTAGTAAATGTTTAAGGTAAATATACCGAAAAATATTTAAAAAATAAATTATTGGTTTTTTTAATTTTATTAATCATTATTTATCAATACTAAAGACTATTTTCCCAAAAAGTGTATAAATACAAATTAATTGTGAACTCTTTTTTACAATATTGCTCTATATTTATCAATTTTACGTAAGTCATTAATGAGTAATTTCAAGGTTTTAAGATGTGTAAATAAAATATAAGATTATTTGTAAATTGCACTAATTATATTCATGTTTGTATAATCGTTGGTATTATATTATTTTATGGTTATTTAGAAGATAAACACAAATGCATAATGTATAATAATATATTTTAAGAGCACTTACAATTATTGGGATCTGTAAATATAAATCAATATTTGAAGAATTATTCTCTAAAATAATGTACTTATTATATATTGTTTGAAACTTTGATGGTAATTTAATCTAATTTATATATACATTTGTTATATTAAAAATTAAATAAAAGCCTAACTTTATTTTTCATTTTTACACAAGACTCCTATTTTTAGAAGTTACAATTATCTTAAACTTTATATTTTATAATAAAAAGTGATAAAATCTTAACATGAAATTACAAAATGATCTATATATAGATAATCCTTTTGAAAACATAAGAACTTGAAAATTTTAATTTTATGAATTTTGTAAAAAGTTTTCTTTAGATTTTAATAGATACTTACATATATATTTTTATGGTATAATTATATAAAAACACGAACAACAGTAGAACACATAGTTTTATTATATTATTATTATTATTATTATTGTTATTATTTTTTATATATTTCAATAAGAAAATTTGTTCTAAATAAATAAATTACAAATTATTGTTTTTTATATTAATACATAATAAAATATAATTTTAAACATATTATAATCGACAATAACCCTTCATATCAGAAAGAGATATTCATTTTATCGTATGTCTTATTGCAATAGTGTAATTTAATATGTATTTACCGTAAATCCATAAGCAGAAAGTACATGGAATCTCATTAGCTATAATAAACAAATAATAATAATTTAAAAAAAAAGTGGTTTTACAAGATCTAAAACAGATGTAGGGATCTTTTTATATTAAAATAATTAGATTTGGCCAACTGTGCTATATATGAGAGAAGAACTTCTTATGCGTTTGGTAACGACTATGGCTGGTATTCCTTCATGCTAGCAGCTCAGTAGTATGCGTGACGATTGTTTATGACATGGAATCGGAAATATAAATTTATGGTTCGGTTCTATATTTATTATATTATTACTTTAATTTTTGATAAATAATTGTTGATATACTCGTACTACCCAATCTAAATTTTTTGAGGTATAAGATTATGAGTTAACAGGAATAAGCAGTATGGTGATGACCAATACAAAAATATAGAAATATCTACAAATCGTAACAATAAGCTCTTGGTCAACGAACCCCCCACCACAGGTGACATTACATTGTGTTTACAACGTAAGGGTTTTAAAAATTAATATTGTTATTAGGGGAAGGGAGGTCATAGGTTTTCCAAAATGTTGATATTGAGGAGTGATTTACATAATTAACTTGGAAATGTTGGTAATAAATAGTTATAGGTCCAAAACCGTTTTCCTTATTAGAAACTTTATATACCTTTGATCGGCTGTATCTCAATTAATATTAAGTCTAAAAATTTATTCCACTGACTAAATATTAGACAGTTTAACGTTCTGTAATTTTGTTATACAATATAATACACAAAATATGGTTAATTTATGATATATAAGCGAAAAACTGAAAAAGTCCCAATATTTTGGGGTTATTGTAACACCCCTAAGTTAGAACAAGATCCTCAAAATCGAAAACTTAAGAATGAAATCCTAGAGTACCCCCAAATAATTAATTGAAATTCCATTAACTTTGGAATACGATCCTGGTAAAAGTGGGTATTAACTAAACTATATTTTTTATTTCAATATTTGTCTATAGATCTACGAAAACGTATTTATTTATTTATTAGAAATTACAAATATTATGATTCATACCTTTTCGCTTCCCTAATTTGGTAAGGTATCCTATTCCATGAGCTAAAATGTAATAAAAAATACTTAATAATAAATATTGAAATATTGAAACGTAAATAAAAATCCACATTGTTATGGAGAATATATATACAATATATACATAATATAATATAATAATATTTATACATTTTGAACTATTTTAAATATTTCAATCTATCTATCTTACTAAATATATTTTTTTTTTTTAAAATGATGAAATCGATTTATAACTTTAAAAACAGTGTTTACGGACAATATATATATATATTTTAAGTCAATTTTACATATTGAACATATTTTATAATATTCATAATTCACTGAAACAGTTATAGTTAATTCAAATTTTAACATATGTTATATCTTTTCAGATTTATCGTATTGTTTAAATTATATGTAGATATTAATACATTTTTTAAACTAATTGATGTAATTTTTTTTTAATATTGTTATAAATGAGGAAAACACTATCTACATAATATAGATACTTTATACCTAAAAAAATTTAATGTTTTTATTAGTCAATAATTTTTTTTTTATACAATACTTTTGAAAACAAAGATAAATTTTATATTTATATTTGTATTTATTATTTTTAATGTCATGAGTTTAGATATAAAATGTTCTATATTACCAATTTTTAAAACATACTTATTACCCAATTATTTATTTTGTATTGACTATATTTTTAAATTCAAAATGAACTAATAATTCGAATTATTATATATTGCGCTGCAGTAAATTATAATGTTCTAAATTAATATTATACGATAAAAATAGAATATTAAAAATTCAGTCCTGAAAATATTTAAAAATACCAAGATAGAACCTATTTAATCTTAGTAAGCGATGTGTTTATAATATTCCAGGATGTTCCTAAATTTTGCTTTCAAAGATAAATTTTCATTCTGCGGTTTTCTTATATTTTTTAATACTTATAAAATTGTTAGTTTTTATAACGATAATGTCTATTGGTTTAAAAATGAAGTTAATTTATATAATATTAATGAATACAGATAGTAGCACTTACTTGTCTGTATATTCGTTTCAACTGATAATATGTAAATAACAATATTATTAATATTAAGTATATATTTACTTTAAACTTAAATAATACTTCAATATCTACTACGAAATGTATGACCATATAGACATAGACTAGAATAACAATTTTGTTTACAAGATGAGCTAATTAATATATATTCTGTAATTACATACCCCAATCATAGCATTTTAAAGTTAGACCAATATGAAACTTTAGAAAAGCTTACTGGAAAATTGTAATTGATCATAAGATAATTATAATCACAGGATTCTATCTGAATTTTTGTATTATGAACGGTTTATTTACCTCATTATATCAACAGTTCAAATATATATTCCGAGAGCTTTCTACTAAGAATAGTTGCCATACTCGGACAAAGATTTCATTCAATATTTTCATAAACTTCATTGTTCACTCGATACAAAAATATTTGATAAAGTGTTACTGACATAGAAAAATATGTATTTTCAGTTTCATAAAAAATTTACCTACAAACATCTGTACTCAATTTCTTGTTCCATTTTTGAACAGCAACAGATGGAGCCATAAATAAATAAGTAAAGTTTTATCTTGAAATATCCAAAATTATATAATATTTAAAATAATAAAATAGAATTTAGTTTTTTTTTTATCAATTAAATGTGTATGAAATTGTAAAGTGTCTAATATATTTCCTACATAAGCTAGTAAAAATCTTTGTGAATTTCAATTTTTATAAAATTTAAATTGGACCACTGGATATCTTAGAATTAAATATTATCAATAAATTGTTCATCATACTACCTTAATGTGATTTACAGACGTAGTTTTAAGAATCCGGTCATTATTCTTGAAATTTTATTTTTGTTGCTAAATGTTAATTTCATTATATAGAATTATTTCTTCTGATATATATATATATATATATATACTGGATCTCCATAATTAACTTTTTCACTGCTCTGGACCTATTTTTATATCTAAACTAGTTACACTACTCATTTCCATGTGCATACTATTATGTCCTAACGTATAAAATCTTTATAAATCATAATATAAACTCAGCGATGGCACCGTTATTACAAGAATACATAAATAAAATAAAATAAAAAGTATATATAATTTATTTTGTCTGTACATAGTGCATGGTGAATAGTGTTTGTCAGCGAAAAATTAAACATCGTACAAATTAATAAATATTTACAAATATATATACAATATATCAATTATATACAGTTATCTGTATACCATTATAGACTTCCAGCATATTAATATATATTTTTTAAACTGTATCCACCCATCTATGTTTTAAAAAAACTTATGATATTTTGTTCTCCAGTGTCTATTTTTTATATCCCTGATAAGATGTTTTTGTTTCCTCACTTAATAACATGTCAAATTAATTTTTCTGCGTGCCATTTTTGATGGTAATTTAGATTTAAATACCCTTTTAAATGCAAAAGAGCATATAATATGTTTAATGAGATTTACTCTCATTTGAATTTCAATCTGATTAAAATTCTGCATATTTATTTTTAAACCTTAGTATTCAATGTTGTTCACTTACTAAAAGTCTGTGTCAGTTAATTTTAGCCTGTACTTTAATATATTATTTCATGATGGTAAATTTATTTACAGTTAGATCAATTTGCATACTTTATTCTATAAGAATATATGTCACTATTTGGAGAACTTTTACTGATTTCACCAATGCTAAAATATTGCTATTAATTTGATTACTTTGACGCGGCCCTCGGGTAACGATCATTTATCGTTAGTCGCAGTTGTAGGAATAAAGGTAGTATAGTACTTTAAAAAACTCCCAGAGTAAACAGGAATGACGAACTCCCAAGCAGCCTATACTTCCAGTTTTGGACAAATTGTGTTCTGGCTTCGAAAAAGAAACACGTTACATAACCCGTTGGCATGCGAAAACCTGTATGTAATTCCGACAAACTCAGGGTTGGAAAACCACACAATAGATTTCTCACCACAGTCGGTGATTTTGAGGGTTAGAAGCATACGGTCAATGGGGCAACGTTTGGTATCAAACGCCTAGCTCCGACCGATGCCTAAAATCCACCACACGTATGCTGATAAGTTAATAAGTGAACAACATTGAATATTAAGGTTTAAAAATAAATACATTGAATTATACCCAGATTGAAATTCAAATTCCAATAAATTATATGAAGTTTAATATATGCTCTTTTGCATTCAAAATGGTATATAAATTCAAATTATAATCAACAACGGCATGCAAAAAAAAATAAATTTAAGATTAATTATGAGAGGGAACATGAACATCTTATCAGGGATATGAAAAATTGACACTGGGAAGAAAAATTTCACTAGTTTTTCTAAAATTAGGATGGACGGATACAGTTTAAAAATATATTAATAAGACAGAAGTCAATAATCGTAAACGGATAACTGTATATAAAAATCATAATTGATATATGGCATATATATTTGTAAATATATGTTAATTTGTATGGTGTTTCACTGATTCGCTGACAGACGTTTTTCACCGTGCAATATGTGAAGATCAAATAATTTATATATAATTTTATTTTATTTTATAACATACTCTACAAAGTATCTTTCCTTATGCCTGTCATAGAAGTTGACTAATTGAGACCTGAGTTTAATTTTAAAGTTGGGTTGCTGGCACCTATTCGCATCGCTATCACTGTATTGCTGGAGGGAGCGCACGGGAGTGTCGACCGGTAGACCGGTCGAGTCGGCCGCTCGAAGATTAGCTTTACTCCACGCAACGTCCGAGCACCTCCGGGTCTCGGCACTGGACACTATAATAATGACTGTATACATTTTTTCATTCGTTGTTCTTTTTTATTTTACATTTTTCATTCCACCATACGTATGTTGATGCCCTTGGGCATTTCACCTTTAAACAACGTATTGGAAATCATTCGGTATACCTATCTATACCACACTGGCTCGTCCGGACAGCCGCAGGCCACGTCAACTTTTTAGTTTTGAAGCTGGGTTAATTATATATATATTATATAAAAGTACAACTAATTATTTAGGAGATTTTCTTATAAATAAATTACCTCCATTTTGATTCAAAAAGTCAAAATTGTACTTTACTAAAAATTAATATAGAATAAATATATTATAATTTATTAATATTTTTGAAATAAAATATTATTGTGATCATATATTATAGCTAGAGATTTTTTGTGTAGTACAAAAACTTTATACTATGTAACAGATAATCTCATATTTTTTTAAACAACTGCTGCTGTGGACGTTTTTAAACGTCAAATAAAACACTTTCTCTGTTAGTGTATATCAAAATCCATATAATAAACTTAATTGTTCGTGATCAAATAATATATATTATGTCGCCATTTTAGTAATATAAATTTTTACTCAATAAATAAAAACTTTCGTTTAATTATTATTTTATATTGGAATAGAAAGATAAATTATTGTATTCTATAAACTATTCCAACATAAATTTTATATTATTATTGTTAAACTCACTTTTTACTCACAAATTAGTGTGTATATATAGGTATATATTTATTTAATAAAGTAGTAATTTAAGTAGCCAATTAAAAAAATTAATAAATCCATTATCATAACATATATATAAATTTTAAATGTTATTTTTTTTTTGTTTTCATATAGCAGATTCTTCATACTATATAAACCATATAAAATATTTTAATATTATAAAACACTTTTCCTTTGTTTGAGTTGGTGAATATAATATATATTTCATGAAATATTTTAAAAAATTAATTGGTCTTGATTAAGGCTGGGTGATTATTCAATTCCATAATTTATAATCTATTTTTATTTTCATATTGATTAATCGTAATAGTCAAAAATAATCGATTAATCGTATAATCTTAATAATTAAAAATACCTAATAAATCGATTTTTTTTATTTAATTAAATAATTATAATAATCAAAAATTATTAATCAATTCAATAAACTTATTTTTAATAAAAATAATTCAGATAATCACATAATCGTATATATTGTACACAATAGTAGAAACTATTCACTAATTATCTTTCCGACTTTAATCTCTTCTTAATATTAGTGGATTTAAGAATATTAAACGCACAATGGGCAAAAGCTTATAAATATATTTGTGGTAAATTAAGTTTAGTACCCTTCGAATTTTTCACTGCATTTCAAAATGTGCATTTTAAGATGTGATTTTGAATATGATAAAGGAAATTTTTGCTCTTATATACTTATAATTTATGATTATTATACGAGAAAATTAAAAGAAACTTGATTTAAAAAAAAAACAGTGATTTTACAATAAACTTATCAAAAGTTATATTGGTTCTATTTTTTTTTCCTTATCAATAAGTATTTTTTACATGTTAAATATCATAACATAATCAGAATTTGACAAGAATATTCACATTAGAAATTAAAATAATATTAAACTGAGAGATACTTCACATTTAAATTGTTTTTTTTTTTTTTTTTTGTAATACATTTTAGTATAGAATAATTAGATAATCAATCAAACATAAATTATTTGAGAAAAATTACTTACACATTTGTTTGTAAGCTAAATTACCAGAAACAATATATATATAACTATAATATAATTAATATACATTACATTTATATGCATTTTATTATGTCTCTATTTAGAAGTAAATCAATATTTATTATGTTTTAATATTAGGTATGTTATTCTATTTTGTTGAAACTAATTATTTCAGTAATATGTATTCAGTTCATTTGTTAACATTCGTCGCGGTATGTCGTGTGTTTGTTTATCTATATTCATACTTTGGACTAATTAAATTTAATAATTAAATATATGCAACTAATAAAATTATAAAAATGTCTAACGGTTCCCAGTGCAGTGAAGATATAATTTCAGAAGATGAAATTGTTTGCTTCCAGTGCAAAAAAAACTTCCACCACATGTGGGAAGGATTAACCGAATTAGTTTTAAAAAATCAATTCAAAAGCACAAGAAATAAATGGGTTTGTTTTGCCTCTAAGGAAAATAAGGAAAATACAAAAATTATAAATAACAAATCTTCAGAGCTCTCAATAAAAGATCTTACTGACTCCGTAAAGTTCATGAGGCAAAAATTTGATGAATTCACTGAAAAAGACAATAAAATACTTGAAGAAATGAAGAAAATTCGTAAAGAGAATGTAAAACTTAATCACATAAACAAAAAGCTTAATTAAGAGTTGAATAATCTCAAATATCGAATAGACGGTATGGAACAAAATAATCTCAAATCTACTATAGAAATAGTGGGCATCCCAACTATTACTAATGAGATATGAATAGATATAGTCATTAATATAGCAAAAATATTAAACACAGTCATTAATATTGAAGAGGCTTATCGCGTACTTATTACGGTAAATTGCAAAAAAAAAAATTATAGTTAAACTTACACAGCCTGGTATGAAAAAAGCAATCATAGCCAACTGTAAACGTAATAAAACTCTAAATTTTTCCAATATTAACTCTGAGTGGACTAAAAATGAACGTCTATATATTAATAACCATCTTACTAAAGAAAAAATAATACTATATGATAAAACCAGAGTAACAGCAAAAGAAAAGCGCTTCAAATACATATGGATGAACGAGAATGCAGATATTCTTATACGAAAACATGAAATCACAAAGGTATGAAAAATTCACTCTGAACTAGATCTGTCTTCACTAATAATATATCTTTATAGATAACTTTCTGATTATTAATTATTATAATACCCGATGAAAACAAACAACATGCACTCTTATCATCACATTTGTTTCAATTTACTTACAATAACCACTCCTCACACTAATTGCAAAATCAATAGATTAATAGTCTACCTTAATATATTTAATTCAATCATTATATTTAAAATATACTACCAAAATATTTGAAATATACTTATATTCTTAACAATAACTACCTTTTTTATCGTATGACCAAGAAACTTTATATTATTATGTTTCTATAACAGCTACCAGTTATCATTTAAACGTAAATTAATTTCTTTTCATAATTAATATTCTCAGATTTAATAAAATTTCCTCCGTATATAATACTTCTAAGTATCATAAATTAGATGGTTTCTAATAATATTTTATTTAATAATTTTCTAATGGAGCAATATTCAAATGATAATATACCCGTTCATGAACTAAACATCAAATTAAACAAAAATGATACAATTTTTAATTTAAGTAGAATGAATATCAATAGTATTAATAAACATATAATAGACCTACAATGTTTATTGACAGAAATAGGAAATTGTACACATTTTATCTCTCTATCTGAAGTTTGGCTAAATAAACACTGATAAAAATTATGCATTTTTAAATAACTATCAAACAATAAATTCAGCAAATAATCTAAAAAAGTGATGATATAATAATATTCATAAGCAATGATTGTTTATTTTCATTTAAGGAAATTTCATTTACTGAAGAAAACTATCTAATAACAAATATTAAAATAGACAAAACGAATTATTACATTGTATAAATATATATATATATATAGATCTCCAAACGGTAATGTCAATATATTTGTAGTACAACTTCAAGACCTATTACTTAATTTAATACATAAAAACAAAAACAATAATATAATTTTTTGTGGTGATATAAACATTAACTTATTAAATAATGATGAATTGACAAATTACTATATAAGTTAAATATCATATTATGGATTTATCTCATATATAAATTCACTAACTCGTGTGTGACATCTTGGCGAATCATGCATAGATCATATATTCATATGAATATAGATACCTTTTATGTGGACAATGCATTAATCTTAGAATCTTCAATCTCTGACAATTTCCCTACCTTTATACAAATAATTCCTAAAAATATTCTAAATAAATCAAGTAAGAGTGTGGTAAATATATTGGAAGTGCGGAAATCTTTCAAGAAAAATATTTTTAAACAAATAATAAACTTGATTTATACAGTAATAGAATAAAAAACATAATCGAAAAGCTAAAATTAATACGATTCTCAACAAAATATTTCAAATAAAACCCTGGATTACAAAAGATATACTAAATAAGATAAGAGAAAGATATATACTACATTCACAGTCCAGAAAAAATAATATGATCTAGGCCTAAAAGAAAAATTTAAGAAATATAGAAATCATTTAAATAATACCTTATTATAGAGCTGAACCATTTATCACTTTTTTTTAATTCGTTGTATTATGTTAGTTTAAAAATATGAAGTTAGGTTAAGATAAAGTTAAAACTTTCTCATTTTGATTAGAAAATTAGTCTTATCTGGAGAATGTATTCCTATACATTGAGACCGTTATTCGGCTTCAAGTATATCTACTTCTAATATACCTATTATCTTCAAAAAAAATATTTACTATTTCTATTTTTTTTTTTTTTGTGCTAAATGTGATAACATAATCGGTATTTCACAACAACATTTACTTTTTAAATTAAAACAATATAAATCTGAGAGAAACTTGACATTTAAAACAATTATTATTTTTGTAATAACGCTAATGTAATATAGTATATTTGCTCCCAATTTGAAATATGTAAAATAATAAATAAAGCATATAATGCAACATGTCATGAAGTAAATATCAAATTATTATGTCCTATGATTATCAATAGAGTTATATACTACTTTCAAATTCAAAATATTTCTCAATTTGCATTTGATTATAACATAAATTAAACAATTTAAAATTTAAATTAATTTAGACGTTGTATTTTATAGACATTTTTGCAAATATAAAAGTGCATAATAAAAGTTAGTTTAATTGTTGAATATTATTCGTGTATTTATTTACCAGTTTTTGATGTAGGATTAAAACTGAATTGTCCAGTCGCATCTGTATATAATAATTTTGAGAGTCACTATGTTAGTATTTTATTTATGAACTATACTCTAAAATAACCTAATAAAAATAACGTCAATTAAAATACCTATTTTATGAATACTTTTAAATATGTACTTACCATCAAAAATATAGGTACAAAAGCCATCATTTCCTAACTCATCTGTTAATATTAGTTTTTGAGAAATACTTTGTTAGTATCTAATTGATAAACTATATTATAAAATAATTATTAATATGGATTTAAAATTTACATACCTAAACATGTAGCTGTAATAACAATAAGTTATAAATTAAAAATTAAAAGATAGTATTATTTGTAAATATAACACATGAGTAGTTAATATAAATTTAATTAGTATTTAATTATTTAATTAGGTCATAAAATGTATTGTTTTAAAATATGTTTTTTATTAATATTATTTTATAAATTACTTGTATCTACATATGTATATATAGTCCGAGCCATTCAACAGAATTTAATTATATATATTTTTTTTTTTTTGGTAGCCTGAAGTGTTATTGATTAATGACTTAGTTTATTAAAATAGATGATTTTAGTTATAGATAGCATTCAACATTATGAACATAGTTAATATATTTTATATTCACTTTAATTTTAATTTCGAAAATATTTTTATAGTTTTGACATTATATTAGATTAGAATATATCAAACTTAATGCATTTATGATTTACGTCTTGTTACAAGTATTTTATTATATGTTGTCTATAATAATTTCATTTTTAATAAGCAACATAATATACAAGAAATTTTACGACCACAATAATGATGGCATAGACCAGTTGAAATTAAAATTTACTTCTAACAATAAGAAATATTAAAATTAAAATAAATTGATATATATAAATTATACATTCTAATACAGTTTTTGTCATATTATTTTCAAACTTAAAATATTAAAATATCACAGTTGTTATTGTTTATGTATATTTTTATTTAAATTTGAGATAGGTATATTATAGTATATGGGACTAATGAGTTAAATATATGATTTAATGCATAATGTCGACAATATTTCCAAAAATATGTGGTGGATATTAAGCACATAACAGGCATAACCATATTTGATGTTTTTTTTTTTATTATTGAAATAACTTTATTATTCCTCAATAATAAATAAATAAACGTATTCAGATTGTGATTATATATTAATATTATCATCATGTCTTATCTTGAAATTTCCTCAAATGATTTTATAGTAATTAATAATTTATTAATGAAGCAGAATATTATTACAATTGTCATAATTAAGTACCACCAACTGAAAATGTAAACATATTGTTGAATAATAAATTCTTCCAGTTAATGGTCCTTTATATGCTACTAACACATAAATTAAATTAACACGACATATAGAATAATGGGATATATATTTTAAATTTTGTAATCAATCAAATATAAATTATTTGAGATAAGTCACTTACAAAAACCTCGAATACCTATATTATCAAAAATAAAATATTTATATTTATGATATAAAATATTTATGTACATTGTATTATGTCAATATTTAGATAAAAAAATGTTTAATTGTGATAATTCCTAAGTATAATAAAATATTAATTTTATTATATTTTTCTTTTTTTAAATATTATTTCAGTAAAATTTACAAAATCATTCAATAACTATAATACATACAAAAATTATCTACATAAGTATGCTCATGATACATAGAATTAAAGTATATGAATGAAAAAGCTTCTATCATTACCTAATTTATTTAAGGATAAAGCGACAAGTAAAAGAAAAAATGTTGACAGTTATTTTTTTAATTCGAAAATAATTTACGATAGCTGTTTTATGATAGATGATCTAATTGATATTGAGTTAGTATGTTGCGACAATAAATCAAAGAGCAATATTTTGAAAACATTGAATTAATTGATTTAACAATTATATTTAACTCCAATTTAGTTTTATTATAGCTACGAATAGTAGGCGTATGTATTTTCCAGGCATAGTTTGGAATTTCTTTGAATTAGTCAGTTTAATTTCCACATTTTGTCATTATTTGTTATTTGTTCTGGTAGATATGGTATTTCTAATTTAAGCAAAAATTAAGATGAATACACATATTTAGCTGAATCATTTGGTGGTATTATTATGTGTTTTAACAATGTTTAGAAAATCACGGATTCTCATGAAAAGTCATTAATGACTTTTTACTATTGATGTTGATTATCCTGAATACTACTTTATCTATTATAATAAGATGAAAAATATTTAATCATTATTTGTTATAGTCAAGCTACACTGATACGATTGAAATGTTTAATTTTTCATTTCTTTGACCATGTCATTAATGATCTTACGGTTTTAGTCAGTTTTATCCACTACGTGTCTCGTTATTTACCAATTTTTCCTCACTTTGTGTTTTATCGAACTAATTTTCTTACTCTGACCAATTAGATAATGTTGTGATAACTGCCTCGTGGGCCTCTGAATTTTCCGTTTATACAGCTAAAATCTCAACATTAGTCAGTTTATATACTACCATTTTTAGGCCTGTTTATATTTTTAATCTCACTGAAAGAGTTATAGCTCTTTAGAAATAACTAAAAAGCTTTCCCAATCTGTTATTTTGTCTTTTATTCTATCACTATAATTTTTGAGCTTCACGAAAGTAGTATAATATTATAGAAGACGTTAGTCATTCAGCTTTAACACCATAAGAGCAGAGATTTTTTTTATTAGAAGTAGGTATTCAAATTGGCTATTTTATTCGGATCAGTTGACCAAAAGTTGCCCTCCTGGTAGAAATTTCGTTGATGGTAATAGCTCCATTGAAAACGGCAGCTACATTTTAGGTTTTATTAAACACAATACGGTAATATATATGTTTGTCTTTTGTCTCTATACAAACTATATATTCTGATTTGATTTATTTTTATCAGAGATTAGAATATATTTTATTACATATAACCAATAAGTGAATTCTGTGATATATTATATAATATCGTCAAAAATTCCAAAAGACATCAGATATATATTAATTTATAAAATATTTTCATCTCATATACTGATGATATAATGAAATGAAAACAATTCAAATTTACAAATAATTTTATATTTAGAAAATGATACATTATTTTGAGAAAAATCACTTACTGGCAATTTCAGCATGATAATTATCTAGATTGATAATAACAAAATGGTTAGAATAATAATAATATATACATAATTATCGAGAACAATAATATGATATTAAGTATAATGTTATATTTTTTTAAATTTATTGTATATTATTATTTCAGTAAATTATATAATATAAAAAATAGTTAATCTTTCAGTGCATATATTTTATACATAGATATAACATAATTAAGATAACATCGCACAGTCACACATTATAAGTTGTGATCATTTAAAAAAAGTGAATTTACTAATATATAGATTTTTAAATATATTTTCTAATGTAATTAATACATAGACAATTAATTATCTGTAGCCATATTTGTAACGTAGCATATATACTCGCCGAGCTTTAAGAGTGAAAACCGTCAAATTATTGGTGAATGGTTTCCACCCTGCAACCTCACCGTGATCGAAGAGCACTACGTAAGCATACAGAGCGTCAATATTTGTTAACTATAGTCGTACACGTATACGGTATTTCGCTTTATTTTTATGAATGCTGTATAATTGAAATCTGCGAGTGGGTAGACGAGTATTCGTTAGAAAATGGATATTATTATTAACGCTCGGAAAATATAGGGCCACATTTGACCAACAATAATAGTTAAACCAATCAGAGAGATGTAACTTTATGGCCTTTTAGATCTGAAAAGAACGAAAAAACACAAGGGATGGTACCTGTTACCTAGTGGGTACTCTAAACAATCCATAGACATCATCTCCGTGCATAAGGGTAAAATATCCCTACGGACAACAAGAACTCTAAGAGGTAGCGTACTTAAACTCAGCCACTGGAAAGGCATTTACTAGTCGATACGGTAACACGCATAAATATGATTGAATCTCAGACACTTAACGTCCATATCATAATTCCTGATATTATAGTCGTACTGCACGCACGTACGTTGCTTATGATTCCTTCTCATATCCACATTGTGGACATTGGTCTAAACTGGAAACGATCCAGAGAACGTAAATTATACTAATTACCAATTTACCAAGGTTCGTCTCCAACCAGACAATATTAAATTCAGCTAGACTCCACACAATAAAGAAATTCATCAAAAAGCAGACGCAAGACATGTTCTTAATAATAACTACTTTATAATTTCACAAACATAAGACAACTAGGCCCTAACGCCCCGATCTCAACCATTGTCTAAAACAAGAAAAACACGACCATTGGATTAACAACAGTTAATCATCAGCCGTCTCACCAGTAATTATCAATGAGCACTTTCCCTCCAACGACCCGAAGACCATGATATAAAAGGTAATTAACTCATTTATCTCTATCTTAACCAAACAAAATGAATAACACTCCGATAAAATTACAAATAGCATAGCACAAAAACTTAATTAACTTTACACCCTTATTCTTAAACTTAATATAGACATAGTCCTCCTATGTGAAAGTAAATTAAATTGAACAGCAAAATTAAACATCTGTAACTACATCTCATACCGCACAGATAACACCCTCCTCCTACGATCACGCGCCTATGAGGAACAGCGATTCTCGTCTATAAGTGCCTAGTACACCAACAAATTTTTCTTAACACTTTAATATCAAGTACATTAAAGAAATCGCATCTGGAATCAAAACTATTCTTTTGTCAGCTGTACATAAACCACCTAGCAATCATTTAACAAGTGACGAACTATAATGCTAAACACCCGCAGGTAAAGCAGTAATTACTCTCTATGACCAAATTAACCAATCAGATTACTCAGTTGCATCTCCTGATACTCTAGCGCACTCCTTGGACTATTTCCACTACAGACCTGACGTCTTAGACATAGCCCTGTCGAACCTTCCCTCACAATTTATACAAATAAGAAATTTATCAGAACTCTCATCAGATCACAATCAATTTTATTGCACATTAAAGACTCTCCAATAACACACACTCCACCCCAAATCATTTTCAGATCAATTCAAAAAATTTGCATCCTTCATCGAAAAGTACATTCTCTCTGATAGCCCTCAAACACACATAGAAAAGGCTCTGCAAAATATCATATAAAACATTTAAGCAGCAGTTGCAATAACGCATCTCCAGTAATTAAACGATCCCACCAAAATAACTAACCCGAAGAAATAGCTTCAGAAATACGAATCAAAAAACATCTAAGACGTTACTGACAACGCACACATAACCCTAATATCAAAAGAGAACTTAATCATAAAAGAAAATATATATGAAACATCTTTTAAACTTATCGCTTGACCGTAATTCCCTGTATAAATAAAACAAAGGACTCAACATAACACAAAACCAGCAGCCCATTTACACACTGGCCCAAACGGTATTGTATACTTCGCCAATGAGAAGGCTAAACTTCTCTGTTTGAATCACCATTCATCACGATAATTAGTACTGATATCCCCGAGGTCTCTACTAGTCTCCCGAAAATACAAAAACTATATATTTAATGGTTGGAAAAAAAATACAATCCAAAAAATACCACAGTCAACCACACAACTATAGATCGATCTTCATTCCATCATCTTCTTCTAAAAAATGCTTTAAAAAATAAAAAAATAATAAAAAATAATTAAAAAATTGTGTTTATAAGAACAAAAATATAATTTCCAGTTGTACGTCCTTCTAATGGTTGACAAAATAAAAAGTCTTCTTCAATTTTATCTTTATAAATATATCTAACATATACAAGAAGTTGAGCAAGATTAGTTATATCTGTAGATTCATCTACAGGTAATTGCATTGCAAAATAATTTCCTCGTAATCTATTTAGGAGTTGTGATTTTATATTTTTATTTATTTTTTTTATTTATTTATTTAATATATAAACGCCGTTAAGGCTCAAGTACAGAATGTGAAGCAGATACATGAAATACAATAAATACAATTGCGAATCTTAGTTTAAAACAATACAAAAATACTTAGAATAAAACATAAACTTAA